>JAPYYX010001366.1:0-26441 GCA_030522605.1 Cremastinae sp. B BG-2022a | reverse complement strand
TGCGGAGGAACCTTCTGTGAATTTCGTGACTAATCCTTTGGTCCTTTCTCTTACAAATTCTACTATAAAAGGACACAGAACTTGTCCAAAAATATCTCAAGAAACTGCATTTTTGCACTTTATAATATTTTACAAAAAAAAATAAATTAAAAATATTTGCGGAGGAACCTTTTGCGAATTTTGTGATTAATCCTTTGGTCCTTCCTCTTACAAATTCTACTATAAAAGGACACAGACTTTGTCCAAAAATATCTCACAAAACTTCATTTTTGCACTTTATAATATTTTACAAAAAAAAAAAAATTAAAAATATTTGCGGAGGAACCTTCTGCGAATTTTGTGATTAATCCTTTGGTCCTTCCTCTTACAAATTCTACTATAAAAGGACACAGAATTTGTCCAAAAATATCTCACGAAACTGCATTTTTGCCCTTTATAATATTTTACAAAAAAAAAATTGAAAATATTTTAAGCCCGCTTTGATGAGAAAAAAATTTAGATTAAAAGTCGTGAACTTCTAAGATGAATTTTTTTTTATTTTCATTTTTTTGAATCTGCAGTATCGAATTTTTTTTTGAAGATGACCTAAAATGGGAATTCCAAATGGACTGGAAGGATCGTCTTTGTGTTGGAACTGGAGAGAATAAAGTAGATTCGAGGGGAAAAGAAATAGATCGGGCGAGCATAAAAGAAAAGCCGAGAGTAAGATGGAGAGTCCTATTTTACACCTTCCTCACGATCTTATACCCCATTTTTTTTCTTCACGATTGCCTTTTTTTGTCGTACCCTTAAACTCATTCCTCGTTGGCACTTTATTACGCGTGCGTAACCTTAAATGTCTTTCTCAGCAATTTCAATAAAAATATTCAAGAGCGGATCTACTGTAGAAAATATCGAATTTTTTTCATGACAGTTATTTAGTAAAAAAATGTTTTAAAATATTTTAAACTATATTTAAATATTCAAGTATTTTATATTGTAAAAAATTTTAAAATGACAGTTATTTAGTAAAAAAAATGTTGTAAAATATTTTAAACTATATTTAAATATTCAAGTATTTTATATTGTAAATGATTTAAAATTTTTTCATGACAGTTATATAGTAAAAAAAAATGTTCCTAAATATTTTATGATATTTGGTACTTTATAAAATAACTGAGAGACAGTTCGAGTGTTCATTACCGAGACTACAGAAAATTCAATTAAATCCGTTGAAGAATAAATAATTGGCGAAATACTCACGACTCTGCCAGGCGGTTCTTATTTCTTCGTGGGCCTCATCCGGCGTCAAATAATTGATGCACCTCTCTTGAGGAAAGCCAACCTGACCGAGCAGACGAATTTCCTCATCTGTGTGAAATACATAAATCAAAAGATATTAAACGTCCCCCTTGAAATTTCTCATTTATATTTTTCAAAAAAACAAAAAAATAATAACGATAAAAAATCGGAGATACCGGAAAAAGTTTCTCGTCGAAGTATTTTTCCGGGCGATCGAATAATCGACAGGTATCGTGCGTTTGCACGGAGTAAACAGTCGAACAAACACGTCATCGCCGCCCCTCCGGTCCTCTAATCGGAGTTAAAAGGAAAAAAGAAATCGGCGAATATTGACACGTGCCAAAAACGCCAAAAAAAAATCGTCGATGCGAATAGAAAAAATAAAGTAAAATAAAAAAAACTAGAATTCCCGTCCGTGTTGACAGTTTCGAACGTAGAATTGAAAACAGATTTTAGATTTAATCTCGTGCAGGGTAAATCAATTGCGATTGTCGGTGCTTGTCGTGACTGAGAGCGATAAAAAAAATCGTTGAAAAAAAAATCTCTGAAGCTTTCCAGTTCAGTGGGATAAATTCTCACGAAAAGGGTTCCGAAGCGAAAAATACGTGAGAAAAATTAATTAAAAATTCCCCAGTAGATTCTTATTTCTCCATTTAATTTTATTAGTTATTTTGTTTAGTTGATTTTGAGAATATTCAATTCAGAAGTTCAATGACGTCTGGATACAAAAAATTAAAAATAAATAATTAAATTAAATAAATAATTAAATAATTAAAAATTCCCCAGTAGATTCTCATTTTTCCATTTAATTTTATTAGTTATTTTGTTTGGTTGATTTTAAGAATATTCAATTCAGAAGTTCAACGACGTCTGGTTACAAAAAATTAAAAATAAATAATTAAATTAAATAAATAATTGAAAATTCCCCAGTAGATTCTCAGTTCTCCATTTAATTTTATTAGTTATTTTGTTTGGTTGATTTTAAGAATATTCAATTCAGAAGTTCAACGACGTCTGGTTACATTGCATCGCATTCTCATTTCGGTGCATCGAATTTTCGTTCCCGCGGTAGGAAAAGTTATTAAAAGTGAACATTTCCGAAAGAGGCGCAGATGTGCTCGGCGAGGCGAAACACACTCGACCTACCTTCGTCGCACATGTTATAAATACTAATGATGTTGCGCCCGCTTTATTTGACTGGCAACGACGAGGAAACCACTGCTCTTTTTTACCATTCTCGAGAAAAAAGGTAAAAAACAACATTGCCGGACAAAAAAAAGATATGTCTCGCGTAAAACAGTTTTCCGACGAATAATGAGCGCGTTTCGCAATTAGAGAATTTTTTTTTCGCCCGGATGAGAAGAGAAAATTGAATTTGAGGCGAAACTCCCGAAACCTGAAATTGCACGAAACAACGAAAATTTAATTTTGAATTATTTTAAGAAACTCGAAACTCCAAAATTACTGAAATTTTGGTATTTCGTTTCTTAATATACTCAAAAATTTAATTAGAAAATGGTTCACTTTTCCAAGTGTGATTAATTAAATTACATTTAAGTGTCGTTTAAATTTGAATTTTAATTATAATCCACAATTTTAACAGCTTTTGGTACAATTTAAGAAAAAATTTTATTTTTAGCTTTGAAAGTTTAAATTTTATGACGACTTTTATAAACGCAATTTTTAGAAAAATTATCTTTAAATTCGTCATCATGAATTTTGATAAAAAATTTAACTTTCATGTTATTTATGAGGCTCGTCTGTATTCTTGTTAATATTTTTTCCCGACGAATTTATGGGAGAACTAATGTGTAGGAGAAAGCTTGGAATTAGCTCGGAATGGATAACGCGAATAATGCATAAATTTCGAAGACGCTGAGTTTGCTCTTAATTAAGATAAAAGGTCTTTCGTCCTCGAGTTACGTGATGTTCCTGTTCCCGAGGCGCGAAGGCTCTAACGTTTATTAACTTGTCGTAAAAAGCATCGGGAAACGTCCCGCGGCTGGTGCTACATCACTCGCTCAACGATTCTCCAAGTGGCAATATTTTCCTTATCGTTACTTTTATTTTCATAGCGAAAAGATATTCCAGAGCTTTCGTTTTATTTTTTCAAAGAACAGTAAAAAAAGTGGTATAAACATTTTTAAATATTGAAATATTTTTTGCTCATGATATTCTTTATCTCACATTATTTTAAAATATTAAAATAATAATTTTCATCCATCGATTATCATTTGGTGAATATGATTTTAAAATTTGATTCATGTTTTATGAACACGAAAGGATAATATTAATCTTCGTTAAAATGTTCATTAATTTCGCATTTAACGTTTGGCATTCTCATTGTTTCGTTTCGGAAATTTACGGGAGTTTTTTCATCGCAGCGATTTATTCCCGGCTGGAAAATGCGAAAACTAGGAGGCAGAGAACAATGAATAAATAAAAATGTCATGAGAGGAATCGACGACGAATTATTACGAGCGGGATGCCTCGCATCGTTGGAATCCTCCGCATCGAATTATTATTATCCCTTTGCCTTCATTCCGTCGAGTAATTTCTCTCCGCAATACGATTTCCACTTTTTTCCGTCTCTTCATTTCGAGCTCGCCCACGGCAATTCCGCAATTTTCAAATTTCAACTTAATATCCACGTGCCATTTTTAGGCACAATAAAAATTTACCTCCAGACAAAAAATTGTAGAATAAAATATAATGTCTTTTTCTCGAGGTAAATTTTTTATTTCAATTTTTATCTCACTATTTTTTATCTTAATATTTTTTTTATTTTAAAAGAAAATGCTCCAGATCTTTTCATTGTTTAAATTCTTTTTTCTTTTTTTTTCTTTCTAAAACTCATTCGAGGTCAAATTCTTTAAAGTTTTCCTTGAAATGTTGAATATGTAGATGGACTAAATATCGATGAGAGAAAATGTGCTAGTGACCTTTGGATTTTGTCCTCGAGGTCAAGGCGAAAGCTCGCAAATCCAATATCCGACATCGAAGTTTCGAAGTCCTCGCCCTCGGCCCCTTGGCTCTCGTCCTGCTCGGTACGGGCGGAGGAGAAAAATATAGCGCACCGAGAGAAATTCGGCCTCAAACGGCGAAACGGAGGAGGAGGAAAGGGAAAAGGCTCCTCGTAACGAATAGAGGAAGATCCGAGGGCGAGAATGATAGACGGATACGGTCACGCAACATTTCAACGAACACACACAAATTTCACTCAAGAGAATTTCTAGCCCCTCTCCTGATTTGTACAATCGATTTTCGCCGATGCCTCGGTCAGAGTCAAGGCAACATAAATCATGTACAACTCATTTTATTTTGAGATTTATAAAAATAACAAAATTCTTTGATTTTATATTGAGAAGTCTAAAAAAAAATTCATAAAAATATTCAAAATTTTTGGCGTCCAAAATAGAAGAAATTTTAAGTTTTTCGTTTTGATTTATAAAAATAATAAAATTCTTAATTTTATGGTAAGAAATCTGATAAAAAAAATTCAATAAATAATTTTGGAGTCAAAAAAAAAAAGAAATTTTATTTTTCATTTTATCAGTCAAAGCAACATAAATCATATATTAAAATGATACAAATTTTCGATTTAATATTGAAAAATTTAAACAAAAATTCATAAAAATATTCAACAGATAAAGAATAAGTTCAGTGTCCAGAAAAGAAGAGATTTAAAGTTTTTTCTTTTATCATATGCGAGTAATTACATTTGATATCTCCCCCTTGGCTTTTTTCTGGTTAATTTCGGACTTAATCGCGGCGTAGCGTATGTAAGTGGGTCGAAAGTTTTATGATCCTTTCCGGAGGGATTTGCGAGCGGGAAGAGGCTGGAGACACGATTAACTTGCTTTTGAAACGATTTTCATTCCCCTTGCACCGACTTTCCCGCGAACCTTTCACATATTGCTCCCGAGAGGTAAAAAAGGCTTCTCGTGTTTATTTATATCGCTAAGTATCGACGCGTATACCTATACTCCTATTTATTGGGCAAATTGCCAAGATTCTCTCGTGTCAGTACGGAGCATATCCGTTCGCGGTCGATACGCGCTCTCTTTCCTCCGAAATCGTGATGAAAAAAAATGTTGCCATTACGTTTATGATTCGTCCTACTATTTTTTATTCCGATTTTTATTTATTGTCATTTGTTATTTACTTAAATTATTTGTTGTCTTTTTGAAAAGATTAATGAATAATCAAAACTGATATTAATAAATAAATTATATTGATACAAAATTGTAATTTTTCAGAACAAATATCTTGATTTTTAGACGAAAAATTTGAAAATCTCGGAGCAGAAATTGATTCAGAAATTTGATGATAATTCGAAAAATGTTCAAAATGTTGCCATTACGTTTATGATTCGTCTTGCTATTTTTTATTTCGATTTTTATTTATTATCGTTTATTATTTATTTGAATCATTTCTTGTCTTTTTGAAAAGATTAATAAATAATTAAAATTGATATTAATAAATAAATTATGTTGATAAAAAATTGTCATTTTTGCCAAGAAATATCTTTACCAAAAAATTTGAAAATTTCGGAGCAGAAATTGACTCAGAAATTTGAGGATAATTCGAAAAATGTTCAAGCTATATAATTATATTCTTACATATTTAAACTGGTAAAAAAACCAAAAATTTTTAAACAGCTGAATTTTAAATATTTAATTTTTGAAAAAAAAAATGTTTGAAAAAATATTAAAATCCATTTCACGAGACTATAATCCTTAAAAGATGAAATTGCTCACCAGTGAGTGAAACGCACATGGTCCAAATACCGCCGTGCATAGGAACGAGAAAAATTGGCTTTCGATGAGGAAAACGAGATTTCCGATCGTTCGGGGGATCCAGCATGACGACTTGCCCGTCCAAATACCAAGTAGGACTGATGTTCGCTTTGTTCAGCGCATCGCGATCCCAGCCAACTTCTTCCCAGTGGTCGGACATAATCGCACCGCATAGCAGTCCCGTCGCTGAAATAAAAAATGACAAAAATTAATTTCAAAAATCCCCAAAAAATGTTTAAATCACTTCCAAAAATAACAAAAAAATATTCGAGTGCACAAATCTATAATTCTCATATTTAAAACTATTTTCTCTCAATTATGTAATCTACCCTCGATTTTACCAAGTATCGCCTATCTCATCGAATCTGTCTCCTGCGATCTATAAACTGAGCTAGCGTTCGCCGACAATAAACAAGCGAGAAAGCTTCTAAGTACGAAAATGCGCGTCGATTTCTCGATCTATAATTTCCTAATTACGCTAACGTCACGAATCTCCAGTCGAAACGAGTCGTCGAAAATTAAATAAATATTTTAAAAAATAAATAAATAAATAACAACACGTCGACTCGATTTAACGTGTCAAATATTTTACACAGTCGAACTAACTCTAAAAAATGTTCTATAATTTTTTTTTTAAGATTTTTTTTTATTGCTCTTATTTATTTTGTTTATTTATTTTTTTGCCCCGTTCGCTCCAGCTCGGGTTTACCTGCGATCGAAAGTAAGAGTGCGACGTGCAGTACGACCAATTTCGAGCTTGTGCGTCTTTGCAAAGAGGAGAATAGTCTTAAAGGACTGGTGATGGTTCTGCCGCCACTCGAGCCACCCCCTCGCTTCCTCCCTCGTCCATTTAACACCCGCGT
The DNA here is from genome assembly GCA_030522605.1 of Cremastinae sp. B BG-2022a. Taxonomy (NCBI): domain Eukaryota; kingdom Metazoa; phylum Arthropoda; class Insecta; order Hymenoptera; family Ichneumonidae; species Cremastinae sp. B BG-2022a. Next base: position 19,498 of record JAPYYX010001366.1, on the reverse strand, counting down.
CAAGTGACTCATTGCACGCGTCATATTCGCGGCTCTTTTCGGGCTTTCGGATGTTTTTCTTTTAATTTTTATTTCTTACCAACGAGAATAAGTGGCTCTGACGAGTACTCAGACTCTTCTCGTCATTTCTCCCTCGGGTCGTTCTTTTTTGTTTATTTTTTTAATCCAGGTGTAAACATGTTGAGGAGAAATCAGTGTGATTATTCTAATTATCATTAATTACTTTTCGAACGAGCGAATTTTATTTTTAGTCAAAATCAGAAAATTCGAATTATCGAAAATAAAATTAAAAAAAAATTTTGAATATCGATTATTTGAAGTTTTGATTTTTATTTTCAAATTAAAAATTCGCAAATAGTGTTTAAATTAATAGTGTTCAAATAAAAAATTCGCAATAATAAATTTTGCTGATTCGCGTTCGATAAGTCGGGCACGTGTGAAATCGCGTTTCCGTTTTTTTTTTCGTTCCTCCGTTGTTTTTTTTTCTTTTACCTGCGAGTGTGAGTGCCAGCGTGGCGATGAGAAAAACGAGGCGCGGCGCAGGGCTCCTGGGTACACGAGTCGGCTCCATCCTCGGTCGTGCCCAGGCGCCCACTGAGAAACAACGAAGCAACAAAGCACGAAATCTCAACGGCGTCGATGCTCGCGCATCCTCGCGCGGTGGGACTCGATCCCGTACTGGCGATCGCCGCGAGCGAGGACTCTCTCGTTACAAAACACAACCGAGGAGAGAGAAAATTGCGCGCGCGAGTTCAACCCTTGCCGCAACCCGACAGGCACTTGCCGCCAACCCCGCTTGGCGTCTCTCCTTCCATTCTCTCTCATTCTCTTATTCTTCTGTTCTACCGTTTGTTTGTGTGTGTGTGAGTATTGCGACGATGCGCGGATCGACCGTTGAAAAAGAATCTTCTTTATTCGCGCGAGCTCCTTGCCCGGTTATTGTGCGCGTCTAAAGGACACGAAATACGTCGATGTTGATGCCTAAACTTTGCTCATACGGTCGACGACCGCGATTCTTTTGTCAAAGATTTCTTCATTATTTCTTACGTTTCGACATTTTTTGATAATATTTCTTTGGTTGGATTTTTTGAAATTTTGGTAATTGGTTGATGATGATTTTTGTGATTGGAGTTTTTATTTTGAAAGATTTCTTCATTTTTTTATGTTGGTGTTTCGACACTTTTTTGATATTTCTCGTTTCGATTTTTTTAGATTTTGGTAATTGGTCGATGATGATTTTTGTGATTATTGGAGTTTTGATTTTGAAAGATTTTTTCTTTTTTTATTTTTGTTGTTTCGACACTTTTTTGGTAATATTTCTCGTTTGGTGTTTTTTTTATTTTGGTATTTTGGTCGATGATGATTTTTGTGATTATTGAAGTTTTGAAATTATGTCAATTTTTTTTGATGATTGGTTTTAGATTTCTTCCTTATCTTTCGTAATTTTTTCTAATGATAATTTTGTTGTAATTTTTTGTAATTTCATACATGATTATAATCATCAATTTAATTATAAAAAAATCGACGTGATTTCAAAATCAAAACTTCAATAATTATAATTATTCTTAAAAAAACTTCAATTAATTATTGAAGTTTTGATTTTGAAATCACGTCAATTTTTTTTCCATATTAATTTTAGATTTCTTTCTTATCTTTCTCACTTTTTTTTTAAATACATTTTTGTGAATTAAAAAAAATAAATTTTCGTATTTACATTTTCAGATGGCAGACGTAGCTGAACAGACTTCCTTCAAGGACGCAGCGACGGCGATATCCCAGGGCAAACGTCATCTCCTGGTGCAGGACTACACAGCGGCGGTGACAGCTCTTGCCGAGGGTTTGGAGATGATGTCGCAGAAGCTGGGTGACTGTAATGACGAGTTGGGTGAGCCTTACTTGCTTTACGGTCGCGCGTTGCTGGGTCTAGCTCGCGAGGAGGCCGGAGTATTCGGCGAGGGCGTCCCAGGATCCGAGGACGTCGACGAGGACGACGAGGACGATGAGGAAGAAGACAAAGAAGAGAACGAAGAAGAATCCGAGGAGAAGGAAGAAAAAGGAGAAACCGAAGACAAAGAAAAATCCGAAGATAAAGAAAGTTCCGAAGATAAAGAAAAATCCGAAGAAAAAGAAAAATCCGAAAACAAGGATCAAACTCCAGATACGTCGAAACCTGAAAAAAGCAGCGACGAAAAAATGGAGACCAACGAGAGTGCCAAAGACACCGAAAGTGTCCCAGGAACGAGCAAGGACGTATCGAACGGTGTGGCTGGTCCATCGAAGAGCGTCGAGGAAGGCGAAGACGTCACAAAGGAAGAGGACGGCGAGGATCCAGGTCGAAATCTGGATCTCCAGGTCGCCTGGGAGGTGCTGGAGTTGGCCAAAATAGTTTTCAAACGACGAGGAGAGAATGGGAAAAAGCAGCTGGCCGAGACTCAGAGATTGCTCGGCGAGGTCGCGATGGAGAGCGACAATCCCCAGGGTGCGATAATCGACCTCCAGGGAGCCCTCGAATTGATGGAACAGATCGAGCCGTTCGAGCCGAGAGCCCTGGCGGACATTCACTATCAGCTGGGACTCGCTCACTCTCTGGCGAACGATTTCGATGCGAGCATCAAACAATTCGGCGAGGCGACAAATCTCCTGGAGACGAGGATCAAGCAGCTCCAGGAAATGACGGAAAAACCGGCCTCGAGGGCGGACGATCCGTTCTACTCGATCGAAGGAGAAATCAAAGAGCTCCAAGAACTTTTGCCAGCCATAAGAGAAAAAATAGCCGACATGAGAGACTGCAAGGAAGAAGCGTGTCGCATGGTTATCGAGGGAATTAAAAATAAAGTTGCCAGCACGAACGGATCGACCGACGGAGCTTCGACCTCGAGCCAGGCCTGTGCGAAGCCGGCCAGCGATATTTCACATCTGGTGAGAAAAAAACGCAAACACGAGGACGGCGAGGAGCCCGGACAATCACCCTGCAAGAAGATACCATAAACCGATGGAACAATAGAAATGATATTTTTAATATAAGGCTTGAAGACAAAAAATGAAAAAACCCAGGCACCTGTAAGATTTTTTGAGATACTCGACTCTGTTTCATTGACGTTTTGGTCTCATTGACTAGCAAAAATTTTCCATGTTTTTTCTCAATCGAGACATTTACTTTCTCACGTTTTTTTTGTTCTTGTTTAATTCTCGTTTGGACATTTCTTAAGATATTGATATTTACTAGAATTATTGAATTACTTTCCGCTACTTTATTTATTTTGTTTATCGTTAGGGACTTGAAAGTCCAAAAACAGGGTGCGATCCCATTTTAGTGTTGAACCAAACGAGAACGAGTCGTGATTATTGTGGCGACGTTGTGTAAATTTCACTCTTTCTGAAATAAATGTTTCTTGTGACATTTTTTTATAATTACGTGTCTTTTTTTATTATTTACTTATTGTTGATTAAAATACTACAGAGTGCATTTCACACTGTGATGGCAAATACGATAAAATCACATTCGTGGACGGAATCCGTTTCTAAACAAACTTTTAGATAACTTTGATATCACTCTCCGAGGAGTTCGTCGATGACATCATCCTTGTCGAGACTATCTTCCCTCTGGACGTTTATCTTGTAGCCCAAAGCTTCCAAGAGATTAACATTGTAATAATAGCTTAGATTAATTCCAGGCACGAGGCGTTTGAGTTCCTCGATCGTGGCTCGAGCCTTTTCCATTTCGCCAATATTTGCGTAGTGCTGAGTTATGGTGGCAAAGAGGTCGCCTCGTCTCACGGATTGTTCTAGATCCGGGCCGAAGGAGTCGAGAAGTTGTCGAACTTGAGACATTGCAAGATCCGTTTCGCCTCTTTCGAAACATCTAGAAATAATGAATATTAAAATAAAGTAATTAAATTAAATTATTAGTAGGTAAAGAATTATTGCAAAGTTACTTTTTTATATCCAGATATCGCTTTATCGTTGTCATTCTGTTATTAACGACGTCGATCGCTTTTTTCTGAACTTCTGGATCTCTCGGCGTCGTGACCTTTAGTAAACATCGATTGGCTTGATTCAGAGCGTCGAGAGCTTTCTCGTAATTCTGATACTCATCGATTTCGACTTGGGCGCACGCGACGTAAAAATTTGCGAGCAGATCCATGGCTTTTCCTTTTGAATAAAAGTTGATGATATTTTTTAATACCTCAGGTTGATTCTGCCAATCGAGAGACTGCAAGTAATTTCCTGCCATTATGTAAATTTCTCTTTGACGCGAAACCTGAGCGAAGAAGCAAATTTTTTCTGTATCTCCGGATTTCAACAGAGCTTTCATCGCTCTCATTTTATTTCCAGCTTGAGTGAATTTCTTCGTAGCTAAATGATAATTTTCCTGCTCGAAAGCAATTTCTCCGATTCTCTCTAAAATCAATATCCTCGTCCTCTCGCTTTCTGGATTCTCATCGACTTTCTGTATCGTCATTTTCTCCGCCAATTCCTCAGTGAGATTTATATTGTACTCCTGAACTAATTCTAAAGCCTCTATGTATTTCTTTCCAGTAGCCAGAAGATCGACGGCCTTTTCGATCTGCTCGTTACTGACGAAAAAGTCAGCGCAGCGTTTTATCAACGCGGGATCCGAGTCCGCGTTTACGTCCATCGTAATCAGCTGCAGGGCATTGTACTGCTGCGTCGTGAATGCCAGATCGAGAGCCTTCGACAATAATCCAGCCTTGTGATAAAGCAAAACCGCTTTGTCCGGCTGATCGTTCTCTTCGTAATATTTCGCGACGTCGATTTTCGTTTGTCTCGGTGCTAACATCGAAAGCGGCCACAATTCTTCGCCCATGTCGTTTTCCTTGCACAAACGAATCGCGTTTGTGTAAGCCTTGGCCATTGTGTAAAAATGTACAGCCTGGGAAACGACATTCATCGACTCGTAATGCGCGGCGAGATGGTAAGCCGAGGCCGCGTGACTCGTTCTCATCACTAAATCACAAACTTCGTCCTCACGTCCGAGATAACAAAGTAATCTCGTCACGGCCAAGGTGTCGTTCGCCGCCTCGTAGAGTCGCAGAGCTCCCTCCATATCGCCGGTCGACTCGGTGTATTGGGCGTGCCAATTTTTTATAGCTCTGAGAATTAAATACGAAATATTAATAATAGTAACAAGAACAAAAAATTAAATGATTATAATTAATTATCTAAATAAAAATTAAAATGTTATATTATTCATATTAATAATTTCTTACGGATCGTCAGAACTTGTGAGATAAGCCTGAAGATCCCGATGTCTCGATAGTAACATTCTCGGCACCTCGAATCTATGACAATCCGATTTGGTATACATTTCGATCGCTTTCTCAATTTTTCCTTCACTCTCGAGAGTTTTAGCGTAATTGTAATAGGAAACTTTCTCGCGAATTTTGTACTCGTTAGCCATCAGATTTATCGACTCAGGATATTTGTCACGAGCCTCCAGGACAGAACCGAGCAGGTCGAATCTTCCAGCCTCACGAAACAAACGCTCGGCGTCGTCCTGAAATTTATAAGATATTATGAGATAATTTATTTATGAGATAAAACGATGACATCTAAAAATATGTATAAATACATAGAAAAAAAAAATCTTACATGTAATCCTAATTCTACAGCCAAAACGCCAACTTTTGCCTCGAGATTCAAAGAATCGTCTTGCATGGCTTCTCTCAGAGCTCTCGCTCCTCTCGCGTGTTTCATGTGGCCCAGACACAGGACCGCCATGTCGAGCTGCTTAGTCTTAACACACATTCTGGCAAGGCTTTTCCAGACTGCTTCATTTTTAATCGTTTTTATTGACTTGAAGGCCTCGTCCATATTCGCCATGCTGATGTGAAAGCTGAAATCCAGAATAGCCTTTTTCGTGGGCGTATCGCATGTTCCCAGCTCCTCAAACTCCCTCATCAACATTCGAGTTATTTTGCTGCCGGATGGACTCGGTATCTCCGGATTTAGAATTATGATGGACGGAGATTTAACACCCAGAAGACGAGAGTTCGTATCGGCGATTGGACGAATGTCTTGAATCGTTATTCCATTATCCGGCGTTGCAAACATCGAGACGAGAACCACAGGAGAACTGCTTTCCTGTTTTTAAAACAAAGGATCAATAACTTCAGAGTTTTAAGATCGTGGAAAAATATAAGTGACAATTTGACAGGTAATTCGAGCTCGAATTAAAACATCAACTTGTCAATTTTCCAATTACGTTCAAGACTAGGGGAATCGAATGACCTACTTTCTTGTAACTTCTTCGATTCCATAGCCTGCAATTTTATTCGAAGATATTTTAAACTGTCTTTTGATAATGCGTAGGAAATTCCGAACGAAATTGAGAAATCGAAAAGTCAATATTTGATGCCTCCGGGGATTTAGAACGATTGAAGTATCTTCTCAGTTCTTGCATCACTTTCGATATTGCGAGTACTTCAAATATTTTTTTAATTTGTAACGCAATTAAATATCATTAATCGATCATAGAACTTTTGTAAATTACGTTACAAAGAAAAGAAACATTTTTCAATATAAAATCCAAGACTGGACTCAGAACTTGCCTGTTCCTCAATCGTGGAGCTTTTATTCTTGCTGCTTCGTTCTTCGATTTTTTGAGCCCGGCAGATGAGTACTCTGGGGTCCGTTGTATCCCAACAATGAGCAGTAACCAATCTTCCACGAGACTTAAAATTTCTGAGAAAGAAAAATCCTCCTTATCCCACTAGAAGATAACAATAGTGAAATAAAAATAAAAGAAATAGCATACTTCTCGCTCTCGTTCTCTTCATTCATTTTTCCAAAGTCAAACTCGTGAATCTGATCGCCCTCGATGTCCCACACGTATAAAATAGAACTGGGCATGAGATTGGACATCGCAACGGTGATGGAAACGCAACGACAATCAGCATTGCATCGAGCTTCGATTATTTCAGCAAAATCGCTGATAGCCTCGTACGCTGCCATAGCACGAGTGTGCAATTTTGCCTCTCTCTTCCCGATGTCCCAGATTTTTAAAATCCCATTGAGAGAACCAACTGTCAAATATTGTCCTGTCAATTCCATCGTGATGGGTTCTCCCTCTTCCAGCAGAGTCGGCAAGCTTTGAATGATCGTGCCGTCCATGGATCTGAGCTGAATTATCGTTGGTGTCAAAATGACAAGAGTACTTTCGTATATTAAAATTTTTTCATTGTCGCAAGCAAAGGAGCCAACGGAATTCGTAGAAATCAAATTCGTCGACGTTGAATTTGAATCGCGAATTATTTTGTAACTCGTTATATGTCTGGCTGAGGAGACGACGACGTAATCACGACTCGCTGCCAATATTTGAACTTGAATTTCAGTTTTTAGTACGCAGCTCTGATCCTCGATCTCGATCAATAATTGAGTCGGCGTTAATTGCGTGACGCACGTATCGTCGTTAAAAACTGCGCACATCGGCTGCTGATGAAGAATGAAAACGTTCGTTATGCAATTAACAGCGAGGAGTGGATTTCGAAGCAGCGAACCGCCCCAGGTCAATTGCTTCACTGTTCCGTGGATCGTGCAAAATTTTGGTACGGTCGGCCAACCATTTTCATCAGTTTCTCTAACTGCTCTACGTTTCCAGAGATAAATCGTTCCCAGGTTCGTCCCAGCTGCCAGAGTATCTGAAATTAAATGAAACTTCTAAATGAAAAAAAAATTTATAATTCAACAATTTATTATGAAAATATCCTTCGACAAATCGTCTAAAAATTACTACTTATTATTTATAATTTATTTAATTTTTTTACCATTGTTTTTACAGTAGGAGAGACTGGTGCATATTTCTTGGGGTGATGCTATGTCTCCATTGGTCGTCTCAGGGGGACTCAGTACGTATGTGTCTCCAGTTTGAAGATCCCAGCACCTGACGCTCAATTCGCCAGTAAGGACCGCTAAAGTATTCCCACCAACCCAACACAGTGCTGGCCCTGTTCGTGACATGTCATTTTTGCCACTCAATTTTACCTGGGGATGTAAGAATCATTTAATCATTAATAATTATAAAAATCATTTAACAAATATTCTTATTTTTTTCGATTAAATTAATAAATATATTTTCTCGTACTCTAGTGAGCTCTGTTAGACGGCCAGTGACCGAATCGGCTTGAAAATGGCCAATGTTCAATCCCTCCGTGAGGACGATCACGGAATCTCTGATCGTGTGATGAAGCAGACAGTGCAGCGACATTCCATCGGTGTTCAAAACTTCCTTGCACTGACCTTGTGCATCGATGTAATAAACGACTCCATTGGTCGAACCGATGTAAAAAGAGAGTTCATCCTTTTTCGTTGGAATCGAAATCGGAGCTGCTGTCCTTGGACGCCAGGAACTGAACAGATCGAGAGCTCTCTCGTCTCCTGCGACTGCAGCTTTGGCCAAATCCCTAATCAGATAAAAAATCAGATAGAAATATTATTAATAATTTCATTAATTAATTTTTTTCGTTTTAAATTATTTAATTAAATAAATAATTTATTAAATTAAGAATTTAATCATTTAATTAAAAATTATGATAATTTTTTCAAATTGTTTAAGAAATAATTATTTTTGTGAATTACCTCAAATCCACAGCAGGCTTCGGTGGAGCAAATTTAAACGTGATGTGAGCGAAAGATTCCTTGAGCTCATGATGGAAGGTGACCAGAAGTTGACCTCTTGGATCGATTTTCCATCCGACGACGGATCCGGCTGCGTCCGCAGAAACGAGACGTCCTCCGTGTTGACTCCATTGTAAAATCGTTATGGGATCTCTGTGAGGAGTCACAGTGACGACGAACTCGTTACCGCCCAAATCACCAGGCCAGACCTGAAAAAAATGAAGTCAAACAAACATAAAATATTTTCGATAAAATTTCTTTTCATTTCTATAAAACCGGGTTTTTTTAATCGTTAAATTAAAATCAAGTCAAGGTGACAAATAAAAATATTTAGATCCAGGTGAAGGCTTGTTAGCTCAGGGCAAATAGAAAAGTTTCAAGCTAATGGGTTAAATGTATTTTTCGACGACACCATAGAATCGTCTAGGGAAACATTTTTTACTGCTCCAGATGAAATTTCGATAGCGAGAAGTTTCTGTTTACTTTTGTAATAGTTAAGGCGCGTTATCGAGAGCTTACGAAATTGTACTTAAGTCGTTAAAAAAAATCTCACTGGCAAGTGCAGGGCTTTTGGTAATGGATCGAGGCGATTAGAAAAAAACCCGCTAACTGGGTCAATATTTTTTTAATTATATTATGACGCCTTTCGAAATTTTATCTACTTTTTCCTTCTGATACTGGAACAATGGAAACGCGTGTGGATTCGTGATATAAATACTCGCGTTTGGCCACTTTTACCATCAGTCTCGATTTTTTCGAATTGTCGAACGGTGAAAAAAGTAAAAATGTCGAAAATAATTTTTTTTGTGTGCGTCGTTCTCTTCCTCGGATCGGTAAGGATATCGAAAAAATTGAATTTTAAAATTGAGTCAAAAAATTTGTGTTAATTGAAATCAAAAAATTTTCAGGCGGTAAACGCACGTGTCATCGATATTGTGAATGATCGTCTCCAGCAATATATTTTGTACCGGATAGACGAGGAAATAAAAGTTTACAGCGTTAGTGATAACACATCTAAAGAAATTTACAATAATTACACAACAGCCAACGATAAGTATCGTATTGAACAGCAACAGCTCATCAGAACAAAACACGATTCTGTGAGATTCCAACGAATTTTATTTCTGCAAAATAATTAATTAAACAAAAATTTCGTATCTGTAATAAAAAATTAATTTTTTTACAGATTTTGAATGAAACACAAAAATTATCAGAAGGAGTCGATCCTGCGAAACTCAAAGGCTGTAAATTTTTAACGGATGATCTGTTCCAAGCAGCTTCAGAGGCGGACAAGGCGATAGTCGATTGTGGACAAAGTAATCTTGACAATATCACTGCAATTTTCACGGAAATTAGCAATGGAACAAACGCGATTTTCAAGGAACTGGAAGAATGGAAAATTGAAGTCGAAAGTTGCCGCACAGAGTCCAAAACTTCTTCCGACATCTACCGGTGTCTCAAAGATGTAAGTAAAAGTGAAATAAAAATTTTTCAAACATAAAATATAAAATATTGATCATTATTTTTAACAGATACTTTTCTTGCTTCCTATTAGTTAAAAAGACGATTCTGGCGGAAAGACAGACCAGACTTTAAATCAAAGATCCACCGCTTGAGAACTCGTCTCAGCACAATTGCAAAGGACCTCGGAGAGTGCGCGAGCGGTTCGCTTGCGAAGTTTGAAAGCATAGCCAGCATATGTGTTGACATCTTCCAAAAATGCATCGCAGGAACCTTGCGAGCTATTTAAACGAAAACTACTTTACATCAAATCAAACAAAAAAAATGTGATTCATAAACAAAATTTTTACGGCAACTATTTCATAAGAAAATAAAAAGAAATTATAATTACAGAAATTGTGATCGATTTTCTCAAAGTGTCGAATGTTTATTAAATCAGCATATGCATTGATATCTTCCAAAAATGCATCGCAGGAACCTTGCGAGCTATTTAAACGAGCACGACTTTACATCAAATCAAACAAAAAAAAATGTGATTCATAAACAAATTTTTACGGCAACTATTTCATAAGAAAATAAAAAGAAATAATAATTACAAAAATTGTGATCGATTTTCTCAAAGTGTCGAATGTTTATTTTTTTCAACGAACTCTCATTTCTCCGGTCTCCCAGCCAGCGACGAGCCATCTTCGGTCCGGATGCCAGCCAAGAGCTGTCACTTGAGCAACCGAGTGTCTCGGAGACTCTACATCCTGGAGCGGTTCACCCTGATCGTCGTAAATCGTGACAAAACCTCCTTTGTCCTGAGAATATGCGGCCACAGCGAGGAGAGGAAAGTTTGCATGCCAGGTCGCAAGAGTGCTGATCGAGGCGGTTTCAGGATTTTGAACGCGAGTGTCAAAATACAGCGTCATTGTTGATAACCTTGTTTATAAGGTTTTTACGATAAAACGGTTTTTTAAACTTGAATACCAATTTTTATAAATTTAACTGTAAATTTGTCATATTTTGATTGAAAAATATCGCTAAACGGTTATTTTTTTTTCACATGGTGCCGGTTATTTTGTGCAATTTTATTTACTTATTGACAGCTGAAAGTAACCTCTACACTTTGACACTTGACACATTTAGGACAACGACTCGTAGAATCGATTATTTGAAATTTTATAAGGTCGAGAATGCATATCGAGAAATATCGAAATAATTTTGTGCCAGATTGCCAGGTGGCACTTGCATCGCTTTGTAAACCGCGCAAAGGTGTTCGCGTAGAATAGTTTAGTTTTCATTTTTTATTAATTTTCTGTATGAGTTTTTATGACAAACAAATAAAATTTGGATGTACAGAAAATACTAATGTTTCAGTTGTCTACATGTTATTTTGCTTTAGGATTTATTCATATTTCTTCATAAAATGAAAATATCTTTATCATTCGTTTTGACAATGAGCCACACACCTGTTTCTCATGTGCAATTCAAGGATTGTTGATTTTCTGAAAATTTGTCAAAAATCATGGATCGAAATCGTTAATCATTTTATTAAACGTGGAACATTTTTTATTCGATAACCATGGAGGAAGATCGTGAGTTCAATTTTTACTATCTTCTTAATCATTTAAAATTTTTAAGTCATTCTGCATTATCCGTATTTTAAACATTTTTTGATTTATCAGGATTAGTCAAACGCAAACAAAAAGCCAAACGAGATGGAAACATTGTCCAACTTGCTCAGTTTTCCAAAGAACTCGGAGACATGTATTTTGAGACCGGACGTCTGCGGGATGCGCTTCTTGAGTATCATGATCAGCTGACAGCCTGCGAAATTCTCAATGAGAAGCTTAACTGCGCCATTGCTCACAGAATGATCGGTGAAGTTTGCGCTTCGTTAGGAGACTACGAGGAAGCTTTGACCCATCAATTATTACATTTGGGTAAAAAATCAATTCACTATTTTTTGGAGTTGATCAAATTGTTAACATAAGTTTCTATCCATGTATCTTCTTTTGAGTTATATCAGAACGAGGTTTTTTTTGGTACAGAAGGAGCCAAGGAAGCTGAAAATTTATTGGAGCAACAAAGAGCTCTGGCTACGATTGGGAGAACTCATTTCTGTAAAGCTCAAGCCCTTCCTGAAGGATCACCAGAAAGAGCAGAAGCTTGTGCAGCTGCAAAGAAATCATATTCCAAAAGCCTCAGACTATGCAATGAGTGAGGAAAAAAAAATCTTTTTAAAATTTTTGTAAATCTTTAACGTGCTCATAACTTATTTGCGTTTTAATTTTTTTCTTCAGCCTCGAAAATACGGAAATATCTCTATCTGAATTAATGACCATGAGAGCAAGACTCCTCCTGAATCTCGGACTCGTCCTCGAAGAACAAAACGAGTGTGAACAAGCGATCGAGCTCATCCAGAAAGCCGCGGAGTTATTCAGAAAACACAAAGTCGTCGAAGATTTGCATAGAACACACATCGCACTTGGTGCTCTCCACGAGCGTCAGGGTCACCTCGGCTTAGCACTGAGACAAATCGATCAAGCGATCGACATCGATGATTTATCGCTAAAAGCTGTTGGACAATTAACAAAAACCGAATTGTTGCTCCGCATGGGTAATTGGTCGGAGGCTCGACAACTCCTCGTTCTTCTCTATCTCTCCAAAGACGTTGAAGGATCAACAGCTCAACAAGTTCAGAGACTTTTGCGAATTGGTAAACTAAAATCAATACTTCGTAATATTTTTTGAATCATATTCGATTCTTTATTCTTTACAAAATTATTTCAGTGGTGACTATCTGTCGTGCCGAGGAGAGTCTCGAAGTTGAGAGCGATCCCGATGCACGTCAAAAACTTTACGAGACGTTGGGAGACGCAGCCGCAGCGGTACGAGCGTACGAAAAGGCTTTGGACTATTATCAAAACATGCTCTCTTGCGTGGATAATAATGGCTCGGTCGAGCAACTCTCAGCTGCTCTTGTGAGTATCGGGCAAACGTATCGTGACTTGGAACGTTACGAGGATGCAATCCCTTACGCTCGCAGAGAACTCAGTATATGCAGCGAGGCGTCAGACATTTGCAGGTCTGCTCTAAATCTCGCGGACCTTCTTCATCGGACGCAGTGCCCGAAAGCGGAAGTTATGGAACTGTACAATTTAGCAACTCTCAATGCTCGTAAATGCGACAGTAAACGTCTCGAAGCTTCTGTGTTGAACGACACATTGGTTTATCTTCAGGAAACCGGAGAATTCGACGAAGCCGAGGAGCTGAGAAAGAAATTAGACATTCTCGGAGAATCGGGATACGAAACGAGCAGCGAGAACGATTCCGAGAATGCTAACATCGGCGCTAACATCTGTCTCGAGGACTTGTCCGACGTCGAGGCCGAGATGAAGAGAAGAGAGGAAAAGCGTCAGACGAAGCGTACCTCGAAGAGGAATTCTCACACGATAAAAAGAAACGCTAAGGGCGAGACGAAGCTTCATGTCGCCTGTATCGCCGGAAACGTCGAGGAAGTTGGAAAACTCTTGGAAGCGCATCATCCAACGAACGTTCGGGATTACTGCGGTTGGACGCCTCTTCACGAAGCCGCGAATCATGGTCACGTAGAGATCGCCGAACTTTTGATAAAATCAGGAGCGAACGTCGACGATCCCGGTGGCCCGATGTGCGGTGGAGTCACGCCGCTCCACGATGCCGCATCTTGTGGGCACTTTTCAATCATGAATCTTTTAATGAAGAGTGGTGCAAATTTAATGCTCAAGACTCGAGAAGGCGACACTATTCTCGATTGTCTGGAGGCTTGGAGAAGTCGCTCTGGTGATCTTGTACCGAGTGAAGAGGCGGAATATGAGGATATACATTCGAGACTCTCCGATGTCGTACCGAAGACTAAAAAATCACCGATTCCGAGGAGAAAACGAGATCTCGACGATTTGTCGGATAAAGAGGACTCCGATACTGAAAGTATTGACGTTCGACGAATATCAGCTGGAGAGGATTATCGTCGAACGATCGAGAACGTTAAAAATCGATTCAGACCTCAACTTCCGAGTCCTTCGGTGATTAATAAAAAAGTCACGGCGCCGCTCGTCGATAGTGAGGACACGTTGATCGATGACTGGCTCGAGGATGATCTCAATTCCACCGTAAAAGAAAAACTTCCAGAGGAACGTTCCTCGACAGGGAGCAAACGAAAGTCTCTCAATTCCTCAGATGAGGGTGAAAAAATTACGAAACGCTCCAGAATCGATTCACCGGAGCATTTAGAAATCAACGAGGTATTGATCGATGAAAATAGCTGCGAGAGCAACAACAGCGAGTCGTCGGAAATTATATTTTCATCTCGCAAGACCAATAAATTTCCTCCGAAAAAACCGAAGCAAATTTCCCTTTCGAAATTAGGATTCACGAGGGACAAAATCGAGTCACGTACGCCTTCGCCGTTATTCAATTATAATACCGATACTCACAACAATTTTGAGAGAAATTATGAAGTTAGCGAATCTGTAAAATTGCATATTCGCATCGGAGAGGAAATTATTGACTTAAAATTAAGATTTCCTGAGCAACGAGACACTACGGTCGAGAATCTTATGAAAGAAATTATCGGGAAATTCGAGGATGAAACTGGCTGCAGGGTACAAATAACGTTGAAGACATTAAGTGGTGACATTTTGCTGAGGGAAAATACACTCAAAAATCTCAGACCAGTCGAGGGTATTATACGATTGGTCGCGGATATTGTGGAGAACGAGATTCCTTCTATGGTTAACAGATATGGAAAAATTAGCAAAAATTATCATATTCGTAAGTAGAAAATAATTTTTTTTAGAGTAGTAATTTTATTCCTGGATTATTTCTAAAACATGAATTATAATTTCAGAATCGCGAGAAGATGTACTGAAGTGCCTTAAAAACTGCGACAATACGTCAACATTCCGAACAAAAATAGGACAAATAATGGATGATGAAGTGATTCCACTTCTGAAGTGTCTGGAGTATCAAGAAAAATTGCAAGTTCTTCAGCTCTCGGGTGCATCGTTATACGGGACGGGAGAAACTTTGAACAGAACCCTGAGGCGATTAACGAATCTTCAGGAATTGCATCTTGACAGCTGTGACATCGACCACAATTGTTTGAGTTGCATCGAAAAATTGCCGGAACAATTGAGGATTTTGGATCTCAGTTACAATCCTCTAGGAAAAAAATGCGAGAACAAATTGTACGAGCTAATTTCTCATCATCGACATCTGCAGACTCTAAATCTACGTTTTTGTAAATTAACGAGACTTGCATCTTCGGAGGAGTGGTCGAGTCTCGTGAATCTCGATTTATCATGGAATCCACTGGATGATAATGTAACACCGAAATTTCTGAGTCGTCAAATGCTCAGTCTCAATCTATCGAACACTAACGACCACAAGAGTTCGTCGATCGCTCGAGAAATTCTTGACGGTTTGATGATCTCGTTGAGAACGCTGGAGACTCTTGAGCTGTCTTGCTGCGACCTCACAGACTCGGATGTTGCAGAAATACTTTCAAAAACTACGAATTTGTCCAAGTTTAATGTGAGCGGAAATTCCAAGCTGACGAAAAAGAGCGTGGAGACGTTATTAAAAAGAAAACCATCCTTGGCCCATATCGATGCTAGTGGCTGTGGAAAAATCGTCGAAATTCCCGAAGACGTTGATATCGATGATCCGAGAGTTTGCTGTCTCAGAGTTAGCATGTCTGCGGACGTAAAAATGTTCTGGTTGAACCTCTGGCGCGGTTTCGCCAATGTCGTTGCATTGCCTCACAACGTCATCACCTTCGTGCCTATCGTTGATTAATTCAACAAAAATGTTCTGAAAATAGATCTCCTATTTATTTGTAAATTTATATAACAAATATACAATAATTAAATTGTACAGTTGTAGGTAGTTATGGCTTAAATTTTTTGTCATTTTAGTGGGAAAGAATACATTCTGTTTCCAATCTTGCAATGGAGTTGATTAATTTGTACCCGGTTTCCCGAATTTTCGAGAAGAACTTTGGATAGACTCGTCGATAGAGACGGAACAAAAGGCTTCAAAATTGACTCCACGTCACCGTTGTGCCACATAAAACTCACATGAAACGATGCTTCCTAAAAAATAAAATCTCTTAGTAATTGTAAATATAATAATTATCGAAAAAAAAAAAATTTATTTACGTCGTAAAACGCCGGTAGTTGATATTCAGCTAATATTTTGTTCAAATCTTCAGTAATTCGTTCTAAAGAGTTGTTAACAGTTGAACATCCTATAGCCAAAAAAGTTCGAGTTTTCTCGTCGTTACAGTAGACCTTGACGTCCCCCAATTCGATCGCGAATTTTTTTGTTCCTCGACAAAGATTTTTTACGCTCTCGACGAAGGAATCGATCCAATGGAATTTTAAAACAATAGTTCGTGTTAAGCTCAGATGAAATTCGTTGAATAAATATTTTTCTTGAATCGGCAATTCCAAACTCGCTGATTTCATCCAATCTCTTATAAAGTCTTCAGGTTCATCTATTGTTATAAAGAAAAGAAGTTGTATAAAAATCTGAACAAACAATTGATAAATAAAATTTTTCATCTCACATTTTACGTAGACGAGAGTAGCCCAATTTCCACGTTCATGTTTGAATGATCTTGTACGTCCGTCGTGTTCGTTTGGATCGTCAAAAACTTCCTCATGATGAACGACACCTTTCCAATTTGATATAGTTTGAGGCAAAGGTAGACTGTTCAAAAACGATGAATTTTCATTTATTTAAAATTATGATGACCAAAAATTATTATTTTGTTTCCATAGAAATTAATTTTTGACATTTAATCGAATTTTTAGGTTATGTCGAATAACCTAAATTATAAATATACCTTATCGTTGATTTATTTACATTTTCGGAGTTAGTATCAATATTTGTAGGCTCTTCCTCGTTTTCGGAATCTGAAGAATACGTTCCTATCAGTTCGAGTGCTGACATTATCGTTTGTCATCATTAGATTACAAAATCGTGTAAACTGTTCTATTTGGCACCGGCACATTTTGATCGTTTTTTTTATAGAATGAAATGTTCTCCGATATGTGTCGCTTGAATGTTTATCTAGTGGTGGTACAATACCGATAATTGGCATCGAGGTCACCATTTGTAGAGCTTCGTGTCAACTGCAACTATCTACCGTCGCAGTCACGGCGCTAGTGAACGCGTTGCGTCTTCCTTCTAAACGTTATTGGTTCACGGTGGATAGTAGTTTCGACTTTCGCGCGGACTTGGCATTTGGCATTCTTCGTGAAAATGATCAATTTGTTCCTGTATAAGAATTCCTAACTCCAAAACTATATGACAAGTGTGCAAATAAATATTTTACGATACAGGAAATGATTGAAGATTGCATACGATACAAATAAGAACGTGTTCAGAAGTTTACTGACAAACGAATATGCATGCAGCCCGGACACTCGTTGAATATGAAATTTTATACTAAAATGTGTGCTGGCAGTATATTGTCAGTATATTTGCGAATACGTTCTAAGTAAAAATAAAAATAGAAATATTAAATAATTGAATAAAAACAAAACGTTTTTTTTTATTGTTGTAGGACTGGAGTTTCGTTTTCCGGACGGAATACGATGTGAAAAACCGTTTTCTTCGAAGTCTGCGCGTGACATGTTGTGCGCAGATTTATGCGCAAATGTTCAACTTCAGTTGCAAGCCGGCCGGCGTCACATGGGAGCTGCGTCGATGTCCGTTAGAACAAATTTTGTTTTGGATGGATGTAAGCACTCCAAATAAAATACACATCAGCGTCAAAAAAGACGTTTGTTATTGTTACCAGCGAATTTTTTCCCGTTTACATTTTTTCGAAAATTATTAGATTACGAATTTTCTAACGAAATTCTAGCGATAGCCGGTCGGAAGCTTAGCCAATCATGATCGAGCTTCTACCTAACGATAATCGACTTCTGCGACACGCGTTGATACATTGGATCGTTCGTCACAGCGAAAATACATCGCTGCGATTTCGATGGACGTACGTCCTACACTGTCAGCAACGGAGAACGCTTTTGTGTGCGTATCGCCATAAAAACCAATAGATTGCTACAACGTCCGTTACGTTCGTCGTAAAAGTTGAAAAAAATGCTCGTATGGCCCTGGCTCAAGTCGTGCTCGCAGCGCTCGGTGAGTTTGATCTCTTTTTTACGCTATAAAACAAGTAAACAGGAGCCGTCATAAATTGATGATTCCTCCGAGTTCTAGTCGATAGCGATAATCACTATGATACGCATTATTACGCGCATTATTTAACGTCAAAGCGAGTTAAAAATGGACGCCCGTGGGGGCGCGCGAGGAAAGTTGCGTAAGTGTTGGTAAACGCTACGAGAGGGCGAAGAATAAAACTTGATCGCGTGTAACAAGTGTCTCTCTCTCACGCGTCGTGTAAACAAATAGGCTAGGTTGATCTTATTAAACGCATGGAATAACCTTTATCGTCTGCCTGGGAGACAATCTTCGTACGATTATCATGAAAATCCGGATTAACGCAGTTTTTTTCCTAAATGTGCATTTTAATCTTCGTAATTCTAAGTCTTTGATGAAAAAATACTTCGCGAAATGGGATAAAAAACAAAGTGATAAGAATTTACTGCTCACTGTTTACGACACGAGACCCCATGAAAATTTCGTTCAAAACATTTTTTCACAAAAATGAAAATAACCTCCAAAGTAACGATTTCCTAATTTTTTCCCCCGACAATGGAAAATTGTACTCAGATCTTACAAACGCGCGAGATAATCCTAAAAATTCGAGTTATTACTCTCGTCTGAGTAGAAAACGAAATTGCAAGGAATTCACGTTGATTTATCGCGAAAACGGATCGGCTCTGATTACACGCGCTTTATTACCGCTCCTCCAGATACCGGCAACAATTATTCTCTTTCCCCGTTTTGAGTATTCGTACAAGACAGTTAACTCCCTTTTCGATGACGTACGGTCGGCGAGGATTTGGGGTGACGTGACCGTGGGCTGGCGGAAAGAACGGTTAGGCAACGGGGCTCGAATACGCGGAACGGACTGAGCGCGAGAAATACCGAGAAATGGGGGAGAGGTGCCCGGTCACCTTGGCGAAATACTCGTAACGAAAAGCTGCGCGTTGTCGGAGACGAGCTGAAATAAATTTACGCAAGTTGGTTGAAGCTTCTGCTCTTTGAACCTGTGTATATTTGTACGATTTTGTACATAGATGTATATATATAATATTAAATATATATATATATTGACGTGGATATATTTCTATACGTGTGCAGTAGGGTGGGTCAAAAAAATCGAATAATTTATTTTTGACTTTATACTCTGAAAAATAGGTTCGTAGACACCTAAAAAGAATTCTCTCCAAGTAGG
>JAPYYX010001365.1:0-26702 GCA_030522605.1 Cremastinae sp. B BG-2022a | reverse complement strand
CGCAAAACGTTATAGAGGAAAGACTGCGATTCTTACGAATCTCGAGTATCGTCAAGAACTTCAAGAAATAGTATATTGTGTGACTAGGGGTGAAACAAATTGATTTTAGACTAGAGCGAAAGTTATCTGCCCGAGCGAAGCGAGGGCTGGCATCATTTTTTTAGACCAAGAAACCAAAAAAAATTTTTTTAGAAAAAATTTTTTTTTTTGGTCAAATAATGTGTAATATGATGTGATTACATCGTATTACACATTATTTGTACACATTATTTGACCGAAAAAAAAAAAAAATTTTTTGACCAAATTTTTGAGGGGGGCCGTCGTGCCCCGCGGGGGCCGTCGTGCCCCACCCTCCCCTATATTGTCGAAAAAATTAGTTTAACACAAAAGAGAAACATCGAACTTATACTTTTTGGTTCGTTTATATAATAAATAAAGTAATGTGGTCAAATACTCATGTGCCGTGCATCTTTTATTTCTTTGTGGCAAAATAATCTAAACGGCACATGTTTTAGGAAAATGGAATATGTATTAGAACAGAATAAAATAAAAGGGGTCAAACAACGTTTATGTAAGATGGGTGGCTCCACCGAGCAAAGTTGTCGACAGCTCATGGTAGCAGTACGTTTGGTGCACGAGCAAGATAGCTATCTCGAGGTGTTCTTACAGACCAGTTTATATGTTTCCATTCGTGCTGGTTGTCTTTGGAATACATGTATGTATAAACCTCGTAACATGATGGTCACACTACCCAGTTGCCACAATTATACAGCATGTTACCGCGTGTAACTAATCCATAAAGATTTTTTTTCATATTGTGGTTACAATTTTTTCAAGTCATCCTACCATATATTCTGATTTTTATTTGAAATTGTCAATTGGTTGAATATCGTTATAACAAAATTAGGCTATATCATTCGTTCTTTTTTCTATGGACTCTTTTGCCTCGCCGCGATTCCATCTATTCGTGAAAGAGAATACGTGTTGTCGACCCATTTCGTTGCGAATAGTGGGGAAAATTACGGTACTTATCGCAGAAGGAGCAAAAGCGTAATGTCCACCTCGAACCGTGGTGCGAATGGCGAGACTAGCATCGCGGATGATGGCACGACCTTTGTAGTGGTACCTACAAGATGTACATACCACAAATGGACGCGTACACGTGAACGAGTAACCGCACGTATGTGGAAAGCAAGAATAGGTGTTGAAAAGCTATATAGTCCTAGCGTGATTGCCTCATAAAGCCGTCTGATTGTGATCTGTTGGAGGACTGTACTTTCATACTTTTCACTGAGGTGCCTCGCCTCGTCACTTATTTTAGCTGAAATATTATTTTTTTCATTTTCTTCTCAAACCTTTAAAGACACTTTTTTAGACATCTGAAGCTATAACTGGGTCTATTAAGGATGACAATTTGAAGAAAAAAATAATATTGCTATACTTCAAGTCCTTGTCAAATACTATTCCCTGTTCGCAGTTATGGAGATCTGTTCTAACTCATGAAGACGATCATGGATTTTTTAGAATTAAGTAGATAGTTCGGAAATGGTCTAATCTTCTTGACGGATGTATGTGGTTTAAATTTTAGAGCTCATGAATAAGCGAGGACCTTTTGAGCAATAGTCACAGGATAGCAGCGTTGAAAGGAAATTGTTCGGAAGGAAGCAAGTTTCCGGAGGGTCTAGGGCTGGTCCGATTGCTTTCCCTGGTTACGTATCCGACATTATGACAAATTCTGATATCAGTTTTTGCTTCTGATTTTCAATGTTTCTTCGCAGTGTGATTGATCCGAAATCAACTAAAAGTTTCATTCGACTGTGTGGTACTGAGCATCTCATATAGAGTTTCTGAAATCAAGTAATCGAACAAACGAAAATATTTTTAAACAAAAGTATTATAGGTGAACGAAGATCGATGAGGTCTGTGTGTTCGGCGCATAGTGTATAATATGAAAAGTCGTATAGAAGCCGCGTTTATTGTTGCGAACACTGTCCTCAAGAAGTATAATAAGAAAACGCGAGTCTATATGGCAAAAGGTACATTTCGAGCGCTATGTATAGTTATACGCAAATAATGCAGGTGCAGATGTGCGGATAAACGTATATGGAACCAGAGGAACCGCAACAGGATTGGACGATTACAGTCTCTATTTAATCGGTCTGGCAGGCGTGGGGGTGTCGCCTGCGCGAAAGAGAATTCCATCGTTGCTATAGAATTGGCACAGTAAAGGACAACGATTTCAACTCGAAGTAGACAAGGAGAAGCGATTTCAATTGTCGTCGACTGTGGCGAGCCCGTCGTCGTAGTCATAGGTAGGAACTCAGGCTAACCCCCGACTCACCGCCGTCAGGACCGCTAAGAGGGTGGAATTGATTAAATAATTGGCCCCTTAGATTGGGGTCTAGTTTCTGGAATGAATACGCTGGCGCAGTGCCAACGATCGAGCCCGGAGCTCTCTTTCCTCCGGAGTAGAGAGATCCCGAGTCAAAATGGGCCTTTTGCCTTGGACGTCTACTCTAGTTTCACGCGCTATAGAGGCGAAGTGCTGTGAACGGGGCAACCCTGTTAGGGGTAGGGGGATACTAGACGGTTTAATAATGGCTTTGATTGGCGAAAGAGGGTAGAAAATGCCGAGTATTAGGGGTGAGCGATAGAGATGGCAAACCAGACACTTTTCCTCTCGGGACTTTTCCAAAGGGCAGTAGTGCAAGGAAAAAGAAAAGGGAAAACTACAATTTCAGCTAGTCTCCTCTTAAAAAGTGAGCATCAATGTGCTCCTGTCAATTCGCTTTCTCTTCATTCTATTAAGAATTACTACAATTTTGTTTGGTCAAAATATTTTGGGAGATTTAAGATGGTGTACGAACATGAAATATGCACATTTTCCAGATCTTATTTATTACTGTCAAATATTTTATTTGCTGTAGAAGGATGTATCAAAAAGTTATAGTATTCTCAAGGCCGCCGTTCAAGTTTGCATTTTACTCTTATGAAAAAAATGACACAATAGTAATAGTTTTGAACTATTTAGCATCTTATCGGAAAAAAAGGTATATACATTTGAAGTGCTACCAAAGATGAAATGTTGATATACGAAACGAATGGCTTTGTTAGATACAAAATTTCTATGGTCTGTATTCTCTGGAACATGTTTGATGTGCGTTTATACGTGAACTTTATTCGTGTACACCATATCTATAAAGCCAGTGGCACGGGATCGTGCCGAAGAGAACGTACTTAATATACATTGATAAATGTGTATGACGTAAAGGTCAGCAATGTATAGGCTATTACATAGCCATGATAGTATATATCGGACTCGATGAGTTTTCATGTGTATACTAACGAGTACATGTACACCTGGAGTTCGCATCGTTGCATCATGGTTAGGAGGAAGCAATGACGAGGAGCATGAATTGACAATTTAACCCAAGGCATTGGTTTGTGCAATGATGATGCAGGCACTATAATTGGTGGCGGGTGTCATATAGCCACTCGCTCGAGCGGACCATTAAGCAGCCGCGGATTCATGACTAGCGCTTCAAGGCAAGCTACCCTTCGACGGATGCACTCAATGCATTCTGGAAATCCGAAATTTTCACATTGATAACGTATACACGTTTTGCTCTGAGCTGATAATGCATCTTATTGCCATTTCCGTCATTTAAATCTTTGAAAACTTCCATGAGCAGAATCAAATATTGCAAAAATAAGTATAAAGTCACAGGAAAATAATTAGGGATATTTAGTTAACGATGCAGAACTTCATCTTGGAAACTTTTAGACATTGAAATTAAATTAAAAAAATAAATATCGCTCGAAATTTCATGAAGTGTGAGGAACTAACGAATTAAAATTTAGACGATTTATATACTTTTGCTAAGTCAGAATTTTCCGACCACGGGAGATACGTCGAGATAACAGTGAATTTAATTAAAATAAGGAAAACGATAAGGAAAATAAAAATCCTTTTGACGTGATTCAAGTGGTTTGTGGACAGTCGAAAAGTATAGCAATATCAGCAAGCGGCAAAGGGTTTTCACATAAAGAGGATAAATATGAGAAGGAGTAGCACGAACTCCGTGATGCGATGCCGCCTGAGGGTAATAGCCTGGCCGTGTTTCGAAATACAGCCGTTATATGCACGAATAGCAGGTCAGAGTTAGGCTAGTTGAATCACCGATGGCTAAATTGTCATCGGACAAATAACTGCCTGGCCTGAGATCACGCCCCTGTAACTCTTATCCTTTTTTATGAGTTCGATTTTGATCGGTGATCTCTGTTTTTGATACAAAAGAAAAATAATTCAATGATTTCATTACAAGAATTTTCAATTTCTTAAATCATTTTTTGAGTATGTTCGAGATTGGCGGGTAACAAATGTGTTCAACGTTTCGATGAGTTATAAGCCTTATTAGTTATCCAAAGACAATCATGTCTGCGATAGTTAGTTATTAAACTCAGCGTTACATTTTTTCATTTTTGAATGATAATACGTAACAGGGTGTTGTAGAGTGATCGGAGGGAGACCGAGTGCGCATAGCAATTGGTGTTACTTTCGTCTGCACGCCGTAGGTACACATAGCGTGTTCGAATCTTTAAGAAAAGTGGTGCGTGATGTTGGATAAATCCGTTGGGAATCAGAAGTGAGGAGCGGGGAAAAGGGAGAGGAATAGGGGAAATCGAGGTGAGGATTGAAAGCGGTAGCATGCGGGAGTTAAAGAACGGTTCACCATGGAATATAGAATGTGTCTGGAGAAGAGCGAAAGAGAAAAACGAACTGAGAGAGGCGGAGAGAGGTTGGATGGCGACCGGATCGATGTACACGCGAGCTGATTCTCTCACTCGCCTCAAGACCATATATTGCAAACATATTTGCAAGTGAGCTGCTCGCAACGTACGCCGTCGCCGTAATAGAGGATCCACTCCTTCGCGTGTTTGTTTTGCTACGCGAAGAACGCAATACCACAGCTTTTCGAATTTGGATATGCTATGGGATCGCTCATTATCGTAATTTCAAAGAAATCATCACGACGAACATATCCACAGTCATATATTGGTCTTCAATTTCTTCTCTGCTCATTTTAATCATTTAAAAATTGAAGTAAATGGGAACAAAATGATAAAGAAAGTTGCATCTTCTTTGAAATTGAGGAAACCGTATTAAATAGTTACACTCAACGAGTAATATATACTAATTACAGTTGTCCCAACGAAGTGGACCCAGTGGAGAAGACTAACAATAAGCTTTATGGAGAGTCTGTGATCGCAAGAGTTTTCTCCTATTTCTAACTTTTCATCATAAATGCTGATTATTAAATATAGTATAGAGAACGTACATAGCGAATGCATTTTCATATGGAGTTCCGTCGAGTAGGAAAGGCCTAGGTCACAGGACGCGTACATATTAAAATGTTTGTTGGCGAGGATTGAGGAGGATGGTCCAGCAAAGGGGGGTTACCGGTAAACCGGGCTAAAGGCTCTTAGCTATAGAAGCACGGGTGAGAGAAGGGCAAGCTCCGGTTTAATACAGTACACGCTACTAGAATAGGCTTTATGATGACGAAGAGCACCTGCGGGACGTGAGCTTGCAATTTCCGTGTACAGCGCGCTGGACTGCACCTGTTCCACCCGAACGCCATACTAAACTACCATGGCAGACACCGTATACCGCACAGCCAATCCTCCTCCCATCTCGCCTATACAATAAATAGATATCTACATAAACGTTAGCTGCATGGACGCTACAATCACGCTCATAGAGATAGAAGGGCAGGTTTTTCAGTTCCAATATACAAAAATATTTATACAGGAGAAAAAATGATTCATGTAAAGATAATAAGGCACCACTGCGATCGTTGAAGTTTAAAAACACGGTCAGACAACATACAGTAGTAAGCAGTAAGGAAATGAGTTAAACTTTGTCTGCGTTCAAACAAGCAAGCCGTTAGTCCACACTATACAAACGAAGAAAGGAGGCGAATTACGTTGGATGAAGAAATAGAGTGAATGCAGGGAATGAGACGTTTGTCGGCGAGAAGAATCTGGTCGGCCTCTAGCTCGAATTTCCGGAAAACAGGGAAAAGTTGGTAATTAAAGCTCCGCTGGGGCGCACAAGAGGAGTAAATGCGCGGGCGCGTAAAAGCATTACCAGAACGAAGGGATTGGTAGGTGGCGAGGAGAACAGGATCAGTCGCAGCGTGGCTGGGGAGGTGCCGTGGTTCGCGGTACCTGGAAATACGAGAGGGGAGAATGTCGTAGAGAAGGGAGAGTACAGGCCGAGTGCTGGGTCTGCCAAAGAGAACTGCCTTAGGAAAATGCATGGAAATGTATTCCCGCGAGGAATACGTCGGGGCTTGGAAGAATCTCGGGATGCGGAATGCTGAGAGTTACGGAGGGGAAACGGCGGAAATACCCGGGTGCCAAAAGCGTTGAGGATATTATAAGGGTTGAAAAGCCGACGCCACGCTGTCACCAAGAAATTATGCTCCGCTACTCTTCACGAAACAAGCACTCTTACCTGCAAGACTTCGCTGTCTTCTGTTTCGGAAAGACTAAAAAAAGAACAACAACCTTGAGCCACCACGTTTCAGTACTATTGCAAATGGATACTTTGTTCCCCGTGTTATCGGATATATCGCTCCTCAATCCGATCTGATTTTATTCTCTATTTCCTTTTCGTTTTTAAGACCGAATCATTTCCATCTTAATGTGTATTGATCCTCGTCGGGATTCGACAGATGCTCGCAAGATTCATGAATATAAAATGTAATCATCTGGTTAAAAATTCATTTCACATTCAGTAAGTACATAAGGACTTCACAGAGGTTTGTCGATATCCGTGAACACAAAACCCTCACCGATCAATTTCAGTGGAATATATTTACACTATAAAACTCTATTCAAAAGCTATTACTGTCATAGGTACACTATTGGACAGAAGTGTAGAATTTCGTAGATTAGAGATGTAGACCTTATAGATTTTAGGTTTCAGTTTTGAGAAAAAAAATTGTAAGGTAGTTTGGTGATGGATACGTGAACTTCTGAGTATCTAGCAACTAAATGAAATGATTGAATCTAAAACCGGCTTTAAAATGATCCATCTATCGTTTCTAAAATCTCGATTTAACAGAATTTTTATTTCTCGACAGGTTTAAAGTAAAAATTCATATTTTGGTAATTTTGACCAATTGTGTTTCTTTCACGTAAAACTTTCTAATGTGTTCGTCAAAGAATTAAATTCAAGTCATCAACTTGACATATTCAATCACTCCGTGCTCTTCTTGGAATTTGCTTATAATGAATTATCTAGAATTAAAAAGTGATATCATCTTTAATCTTAGTATTTTGACAATGTATCTGAGGTGACCTATTTATATTGTGGTTGTGCAAAGAAACTAATATTTACTAACGAGGGGAGGTAATTACTCAATAGCGTGTACGGAAAAGACCTCCATCAAAGACCCTCGTCGTGAATACATTTTAAGACCTTGATCAGACTAATGATTCATCATATCGTTGTATTGTGGACTTTGGGTTTTACAATTTACTCTTGGAGTGAGTGATCACTGAGTGTCCACTCTCTCGATTTCATTATTTTATTTATAAAATCTTCATAAAAAAACTTGGCTCATTATTCAGGCTATATAGTTCAGGTTTCCGAAACCCAAGCTCAAACACAATCAAATGGAATATCTGTAATCGTTTTTCAAAAAAGAGAATATTTATTTAAATGTATGGTAAATAAAAACGGACTTATTCACGAAGTTTTTCAAGTACTGGTACTTTTCATGTTTCGAATAATCGCTATTTGTATTTTTTTACTGTCATATCCTATACGGTATATCTGGACGAACATTATAATAGCTTAAAGGAAATATTTACGAATAAGGTTACGCCCTTAGTTGAGCAATAATTTGTAAATGTTTTAATTATCGCATGATCTCAAGTAGTTGTCCGAGAAATTCAAGAAATTCACTCGAATCTAGAGACTTTTCGTTCCCCGTGCAGCTTCCAGCTATAAAGAATTGCAAGCCTGAAGTAACAATATTTGGCTAAGTACCAAGTTTTACCCCAGCTTCCGAGAGTATCAGAAACTTCCATTTCCTGAGATAATTTCGTTTGGAATTCAGTGTTACTATTGAAACAAATTCAAGAAACGATTCTCGATGGATAAACGATTAGCGATGCAGCCGTCACACTTTGAGAATCGCTGAGCTCGCGAACTCAGGTAAATAACTCACGTAATTCGAAGATGGCATTGCTCGTGGAAACTTCCTGCTTCGAGTGCTTGGATTATATTAACTAAGATTTCCAAAATAGATTGAATCTGCTGTGAAAAATACCCAAACTGCGTAGCTATCGGTACGCTATTTGTAGAGCCTTTATTAACGGAAAAAACTCAAGAAACTACTGTTTATTTTTTCGAGTTTAAAGTTTCAATATCTAGAAACGTTTCAGACATCAAGGAGAACACTTTGTTCATTAAAATTGTATAAAAAACTTTTTGTATATGATCAAAAACATTTTTCGCAATATCGTCCGTAAGCTTTTTTGCAATTTTTGTGGAATATTTCTTCATTCTACCCATTCTAAACGGTTCCAGAGCTAAGATTAAATTCGATAGAGTTCGCGTAATATTTATATAAGGTAAGGTGAACGCATCGATAAAGCGATGTATGTATGTACGTGGTTCACATTGGTGACATAGTACACAGGTAAGTTGGATATATACATGTAGAATGTTAGGTATACCGAACGTCATCAGGTAGTTCAGAGCGCCGCGAAAACCCCGTAGAAATGTTCCCTCTGTCCGAGACTATGCTTGCGCGGGCTCCTTCCCGGGTAGACCCTATCTGATGGTAAGATAATGTAAACTTATGCGAGGCACGCCCGTTCTACTCGATCCCCGTGCTGGAAGCACCGTCGGCTTTTCCGAATGTACATGTTCCACCATCACCAGACACATAGTCACTTGTATATAGAGATATGCGTGGAATTGGTCTTTATATATATTCGTCGAGGATACGTGTCTTCCGTCTCCGGCGATCTCCCCACCACCGAACCTGTAGCCACTGGAGTCCGCCTTGGGTAAGACCGCGCAACATACCGGCAATGTGGTTCCTCTGGTTAGTTGCTACATTGATACCTTATACACATTTCCACTCCTCCTATGCTACCTTAGCAAAGGTACTCCACGTAGTGCCGAACTTTGCTGGTTTTAATATATCACCTCGCGTTACTTTGTGCTTGTGTGCAGGTATTAAGGTTCAAGCATATACTTTCGTTGAACTCCGTACCCATGTCTACAAAAGGAGGTAAAGGGCTGCACGAGATTTCACCTAGCCGGAAAGCGCATCCTTCTACACGAGGTCAGAGGAAGCGAGTAGAAAGAGAAGAAGAGCGAGATAGAGAAACAGTTGAATGGATATTTATTAGAGGGAAGAGAAAGGGAGGTTTCCTTGTCGGCTGTAGCAAGATCCAAGATGACCCTTTAACCTTTGCCGCTTCATGAGCATACTTTCTTTTCCGTGTGTGTATACCGCTCTGTGCCCTGATTCTAATCCCTAGCTCACTCCGGTCTTATTATGTAACCCACAATCCACAATATTTTACATCTAGTCGTATCTGAATGCAGATATTTCCTATTTCGATTGCCTACATGTATACCTACATACATGGAACTATTCCTCTTACAGATCGCACCTGATGTGTTTTGGTAATAAATTCTAATGCGAAATATTCTATTGAAAAATTTGTTATTATGTATATTTAATATAGTTACCTAATAGTAGACCTGCATATGTATTCGTTTCTACCTAAAGTTAGTCGGGGAAGTCGACCATTTTAAGTCTGTGCCAAGTGTTGTAAATTCAATATCCATGTGAATATGATATGGTGAAGCAAACCGCCAATCGTTCTACTGTGGTCTGTGGCATATTGTGTCATCGAGAGCGACCGATAAATGAAAACCATGACTTGATGGGGCAGAAGTGATTACTATCTAACATCACATATCCGAAGAAAACGCTTTTCAAGACGCTCTGCATACATACATATCCCGAATAAAAAAGTATCCGCGAATTTCGAAGCTCATTTCATTTCTCAGCAAAGAGAAGTTTTTTTCAAACAAATTTTAATATAAGCTGGACGTATATAATTTGAAAATCCATTTCATTGTGCTGGGTATATGTCAATCGTTTTACTTTACGCGCCTGCGATTAAAAGTTCACGAGTGGTGAATTGGGAATTACCTTAGTCACCGAGTTCGAAAAAGCCAGGGCACGAGAGAAAAGTTGGCAGGATTACGAAGCGGTGACATAGGACGAGGTGGCAAGATAGAACTATAGGTGGCAAGTCATAGAAAGCATTCGCGAATGGCTTCTAGGAGTGATTCGGAGACGTAATACTCGACGAAATACCCTCGTTAAAAACGTGGCTTAACTAACGAAGTCTGATTAAGGACCGATCGTAAGGCAGGTTTATGCCTCGAGAATACGAGTAGAGCTTCTGTCGATGTAACCCGCTCCCGTACAGTTCCATGACACTTTACTGCCTTCTGTGTTAACGCTTATTCCTGTAAATCCTCTTTCTCTTGCGAATCGTGGCAGTCTGCCCTTTATATTAGCGGGTACAGCAACGAGAACGGTGCAGGAAAAAGAGGAACGGCAATCGCGGTTCGCCTCGCTGTATCCATCCTCGTTGGTATCAATAACAGAGACAGGCTGAACGTGCTTGGATTCTGTACGATAGAAGTGCATACACGTATTCCGCATAAACATACATAGTTGCAACGATTGCTACGTGCACGTAAAGACATATATTGTCTGAGAGTAATCGTTTTTGTCAAATCGGTCTGGGCTTATACCAAAGCGGCAAACGGCTGACCACACGCGAAACAGTCTCAGCTCAGGCGAATCAAATACCGCAATCCTGGAATATTCGTGTAAATGGGTCGACCGAGGCACGTGGCACAAAGTCGATTGGTCTCTACTCGATAATATCGACTGTCAAGCATCGACGAATGTCCACGAAAGAAAGAAACATGTGGTGTGACCTCATCGACATCTCGATAAAAAAACAGAGCTTTTCACAATGTTATCAATCAGCAATCTGACGTCACTATTTCTTTGTCATCACAAGCAAACTACAAATCCATTGACAATCGAGTCCAACAAATCACACATGTTTTCTCATCCACACGACAATTAGAGTGACCTATTTCCAGTTGGTTTTACTGTAGAAAAATTGAAGCGCATGGGTTATCTGTAGGAATATAATATGAGAGGGTGGACAAGGGACGTGCCACGAACGAGCTTGTTTCAACCTGACCGTAGTACTAGCCACGAAAGTTGCTACTCTTGGTATAGACGGATCTTCCTTCGAGACAATCGACGAAGGAAAGTTGTTCCTGGAGCAACTAGATGGCAAAGTTCGTTCGACTCTGTCGGAACTTGAAATTGGTGGACACCAACGTCCAGGGTTTAACAACCGCTACTAGCAGCATTCGTACAAGTAGTAGCAGGGACAAGTCTGACACGTTGGACTGTCCTATGCTCCATCGACTCAACTGATCTCTTATCGCAAAACATATCTTTTGAGTTCCTTACTCTATAATTATTCAGATTCGTTAATGGCTGATCTGGTGTACTCAAAATGCAAATTTGTTTGGTCGATAAAAAACGTATTGAAAAAGTCATTGGATTATTAGAATAGAAACGATAAATTAACATTTGAAAAGCAAGAACGTGAAACTCATAGCTTGAAAATTTTTAAGACTCGGTTATATTAGAGTGAACTGATGTAGTCGAAGTACAGTTCTCGGTAAACCACGAATTTTGAGTCAGAAGTTGATTGATAATCCAGATATTCCACTAATGTCCTTGGAGCTAGGTATAGAGAAATTACTAGTTAAGAAATTAAGTACGGAACTGTACTAAACAAAGAACTGTATTTTTGATATATAAAGAAAAACGAAAAAAATTTATTCTGAAATAAGTAGAGGAATGAGATTTTTCACGCGGATGTTTTTTTGTTACATATATCGAGAGATATTATAAAAATCGATATTGTTGATAGAAAGGGTCTGACCCTCCTGTCACAATTGGGCAAAGGGCTCGCCTGTGAATGGATGAATTAGCTCGGAGAAGGCTTTCAATGACAGTGGGGATAGCTGCGGAGTATCCCGTGGCACGTACGAAAATGAAAACGGATCGAATGGTTGTGCAAAAGCCAGGCAAGAGGGCAACAAGAGATTGGACGGTAGAGAGAGCACACGCCACTATCCGTACAGCCCTCGTAACTTCCAATGGATTTCTCGAAGTTTGCTCTATACCGTATTAGCTGTGGGTAGCAATATAACGCACACCTAGGCACATAAAGGCATATCTTCCCAGTCTAACTTTATACCGAAGGGCTAACCTCAATTAGCGTCTGACGATGAAAAATTACCCGACCCCGACATTGAAGGTCTCGTCGAGTTTGTTTTTTAAATTTAATATATATACCTATATCATGGCGTGATTTTTCGGGATGTTAGTTAGCTCTTTTATTCTGAACCCTTCATCAAAACTCGTTGAAATCTCATTCCTGTCGTTCGCGCGCTTTTGAAGCGTTCATTGCTCAATTTATGTAAGTAAAATGTTCATCGAATGGAGTTTATAGAGCTTTGATGCGATTAATGGACAGGGAAATATAAGGCGAAGAACAGCTGAGTAAAACTTTACCGACTTCTCGATGTCTACAATACTTCTGCAGCCAGGTAGCCTAATAATATAAAATGAGCACGGAAGACCGCTTCTTTGTCTTTTTTATTTTATGACTCTTACTGGGGCTTTTGCTCTGCAGGATCTCCGTTTTTTCGTTGCAAGAGATCTCGATAGAAAAGAGCGTCAGACAAAACAGAGATATGTATAGCTGGCTTGATTCCTCGGCACCGATTCTCGTGAGAATATCGCAAGGTATATGTACCTTCGTATTTTCTTATAAATAGAAAATGCCCCAGTCGAGCTCTCCTATCTGCGCAGACATGCTATATATGCACACCCCGAGTCCTCCCTGTGTCTTCATGCCAGGATACTTTGCGCCCTCTGGTTGGGTAACTTTTTTACTACACTCTTCTCCCTTCTTTCTCGCCCAAGTTTTCCTCTTGTGAGAATCCCCCTCTCACACTTTCCTTTTTCATGTTTTTCATTTTCTCGCTCTTGCCGTTGTGCTCCTTTTAAACCTGGGACGAGCATACGGTCTAAACACCGTAGCTTCTTCCCAGGGATAACACTGTACACCGTATGAAAGATAGATAGCTCGGTGATCTGGTACTAAGGATTTTCTAGTTTCTCCAAATTGGTAGAGTCTCGGTGCCCGGTTCGTATCGATTGTGAATTTCTATTTTGTAGATCTCCAAGTACGAATCTAACTTGCTTTACACGAAGTCGAACTTAGTAGGTACATTTTGAAAGCTTAGCATTCTCAACGACTTATAATCGCTCTCGTTTAGAATTTCTACTAATATTTCCATAATTCTTAATTTCCAATTGGACTCCGCAAAACATTCAACTAGTACAACTATTAAGCGCACTTGATGGATATAAATAGCGATCCTATCAATATCTTGAATATTCAAAGAAACTGACGTCAAGTACACTCTTATATTTTCATTGTAAAGCAGTCACTATTGTGTTTTGAAAAACAAAAAACCTTCACTGGTAAGGAAAAAAAGCGCAAAATCTTATTTTATGAAGACGAACAAGAAGAACTTACAAGAAAAATAATAAGTAAATAAATAGATGAAAAAGTGTAGGTGATTGAAGGAAATTTCTAACTTTACTATTTCATGAGACGTATTTCTCGCAACGTCAACTATTCGAACGAAAGGGTAACAGGATTATAAGATGACTTGCGATATAAATGTAAATGTAAAATAGCGGGGAAATGTCGACGCTCGAAGAAAAAGGTAGACGGGTGGGGTAACGAGAGGAAGGTGAGTGGACTGGAAGGGTCCAGGATAATAAAGAGAAGGAATGGCGAAGAAGAGAACAAGGGCCGTACCGATGCAGCGAAAGATCTGGTTTCTTCTCCGTGCACCGGTCTCGCTTATTAAAATATCTAACATGATTACCGCAGACTTGCGAACTATAATACAGCGACTGAAAGTTGGATTTCGCTGTCCATATCCTCGACACGCCAAGACGGCCGCAAGTTGAAGGAAGTTACCGAGCCGACAATAAGAGATATACTGTGAAGTGGTTGAAACTATTTAAATAAATTACTTTTAATCGGGTCAATAAACGCTTGTTAACAAATTAGAGTATATTTTCGAAATTCAACATTTTTCGTTATTCGAGAAGTCTAAATGTATGTGCTTCAGAATAAAACACTATTAAAAGTTTGATTGTACAACGATGATGGTAAACATTTTTTGAAATGTATCGAATGTATAATTTTACAAGAGACGCACAGATCTCGTGCGAATTATACCAAACCAAACACAATGAATACACGAATAATTAATAAGATTTGGCAGAAGGTTGGCTTGTACCGGATGTTCAAAATGAGAGTAATCTCATCATAGATAGTTTGAAAATGAAGAACCAGACAATATATCGTATTACGGATATAAAAAAATGATGACTCGAAATAAGTAAACGAAGGAAAGAACGGTAGAAAGTTGGCGGATGTATCGCTAGGGCGGAACCGCGGTGAAAATTAGTCCGTATTGAATATCTCCCGGGGGTACGCGAGGTTTGTGCTCAGCCAACGAGATGATGCTAGGATATGTATATATGTATAAGTTAATACATCCACACCTACAGTCAGTGTAGCCGTACCGGCAGAGACTTTAACGGCCGACGGCACATCGCTCCGCGCTCCCCAAGGCGTCTCATAATTAAATTCGACCAAATTTCTCCCACCCCGTCCATTGTCCCGTAACTAGCTATTGTGCCTCTGAATTTCCCTCCTTTCGCCTGTTCGTCGCCGCACGCAAACTTATTCTACCAGGACCGCTTCCAACGGCCTTTTGTCGCTACATATACAATCACAATTTCGCCGATAATTTTTGTTTCGAACTTCCTCACCCGCTTTTTTCATTGTTTCGACATTTCATATATTCCGACAATTAAACGATTTCGGTGATTTCTCTTGCCAGTCGTTCTCTTATTTATAGTTAAGGGATGCACGTTGCACGGGGAATGCGTTAGGCCAGGAAAGGCAATAAAGAACGCTGGGCAATGCTCGCTACGCTAAAGGAATCCTCATTGCTATTTGCAAGTATCGCAAATATACAGAGATATACATACCGGTAAAACTTATTTCGGATGAGCTTCCATTCCAACGTCTCCGCTAGACGTTCCTATACGGTAATCGAATCGAGTAGAGAGATTTATATGCGATTTATCGACGGTTTGTGAAGTCACTGTAGAGCTGGGGTAACCCCTACTGTAGGCAAGTTTAAAAAAGAAAAGAATTCTCTGTAGGAGATGGTAAAAGTGATGTATAAAAGACTACATATTCGGGCAAACCACCCGTGGATGTTGGTAATGCTATTGCCATATAGGCAGCCTCAACATGAAAACTTTTTAAAGAATTGTCGCATTGTTGCTTTAGAGATTATATTGGACATTGCACGGAACGCGGTCCGTGTTCTACTTGTCTTTCAGGACACGTGCCCTTTTATGGACTTTGCAACCATTTAAAATTGTCTTTTGTTCTATCAACATACAACATTTTTCAAGAGAAAATATAGGCTCACTCTGTTAACCGTTTATTCACACAGTGAACGATTGGTTGCCAGCATCGACTTCAAATGCTGCTTGCACAAATTTGCTAGACTGTTATCTTTTTTTAACAAGTTTCATTCCAAAGTGAAAAGTTAATATTTTTATAAAAAAATCAATTAACAAGCGATGAAAAAATGTGACGTTTTTGGATGCTTACTTTTGTATTTGAAAGTATTTTTATTAACGTTGTAAATACAACGTATACGATTACGAGAATGTTTAATTTTTATAGAAGTAATAGAGAGAAAAATCCTACAAAAACGTAGATATGGCGTACGATGTTCGCGACATAGGTCTATTAACCTAGCACGTATTCTGCAGGGAAGGCGCGCGACGAGGGAAACAGGACCAAGCTTCTATCAGTATAGGCTGAGCACGTGTACGTCCTACTAGATAGGTATATTACAAAGTTCGAGTGGTGGCATCAGCATCGGTCGAGAATGCTAGAGACTGCTATATGCGTGAGTTACGTGCTACGGCCATTAGTAAGATTGCTATACCCTCGTCGATGAGCGGCTGCCTCGCATAAAATAATATGAGACGGTGAGAGCGAGTTTGCCGATCGTAGCCTAATGAAATTGCTTGGAAAACAGCCGGTTAGTGTTGACGATACCAGGGAACCCGTCCTCTCGCTTGCTTCGCGCATCAACAAATTAAATAAGAAAGACGTAAAGAGAACAGCGCTTTTAATAATACACAAGACAAATATGCACGAGGCTATAGATAGGTAGATTCTTCCACGATTGTTTGAATAATTTTCACCTATCGATATACCAATGAATTATCCCATTGTCCCTCATTGTTGTAGTTTTGATGGTAATATGAAAGAAGAATGATTCTTCATTTACTCGTTATCAAGATAAATTTGTTTTGTTCGTTCCAGTAGTGACTTGCAGAAAAATGGATTAGCATCAGTTGCCATATAATGAAGCTGCAAAAAAGATGTTATATACAAATGGGAAAAAAATTTACGGTCGTTGATGGTAATCGTTCATGAAAGAAGAAACTTTGTTAACCACCCCTGAGATAACTAATATTTTTTAGTTTTGCGAACCTCGGAAAGGAAAAAAATAGAAAACAAATTTAGTACTCACGTCATTAGATTGTCACGTAAATGAGATGCAAAAATAGCAAAAATGAATTTTAATGGATTAAAAAGATTGAACTGATGTAACCAGACACTTCTTCAGATGGTCACCCGTATCAAAAGAATATCTTTTTAATCAATGATTGTTAATCTCAATGATTGATATTGACTCGATATAAATATTTGAGCGTTCATATGCGACGTCTCTGCCATGGCAAGTTTGATTGAGTGATAATTCTATACTGATGAGGCAAGTATATTGCTTTTGTGGTTTTTTCGGGAGCTTACGTAATCGTCAACAGATAAGAGAGTCGTAAAAGAAAATAACATGCGGGAAGCACAGTGTACATGGGTAGTGTGCATCTATCTTAGAAGAGGAGAAAAATAAGAGTGAGCTTGAAATTTCTCGGAACCAGTTTTCAACTAGTTTTATTGCTACACCTGTGCAACGACCACGTGACCGATCTTTAAAGCAGAGCTTCGTTTTTCACTCAGAATTCCAGGGAGGAAGGATCGACCCCGGTGTAATAGCAAACGGAGAGGTCAATCCTCGCACGCCATATTTCAGGGGGTTTCACGCGCCCGAAGTGTACAACGTTGCCTAAAGAGAGGAGAGCCGTGGAGGTCGATATACGTCAAGGCGCCGAGAAAATGGAAGGGGTCAAGCCCGAGCACCACCAACGAGCAATTATATGGCGAGCTAGAGTTGACCATAAAAATGATCGTAAATAGCCGCGGTGGCGTTACGAGAGGCTATAGTCAACCTATAGAATAGTCCAACGCTCGACACCCCGGTGTCGTGTTAGTGCGTCGGTTTTCGCTCTCCTCTCCGGAAAGATCTAGAGCCTCGACTGCCGCTCAAGGCCGCCAAGTAGAACGGGAAACTGGCTGGCCACCGGCCAAACCCACCCCCTTCGAATTATGAGAAACTCAGCGAGGCAGCACGAGCGGCCGCCACTCGTCCACGATATCGCCGTGGCATATCTTCCATCAACCCTTCTTTGCAACTAAACCCTTGTATATTTACACAGGCCTATAGAGCTACACAGGGTTTATTTTTTTCCTCCCGCACTATACGACCGACATTATTATTACTCATTTGGTTCGTAATATTTGTTACCTAGCCTGAAATCGTAATTAGTGATCTGTTTCGTATTAGTAGTCAGTGTACTAACGAAACAGCTAGACTATACCAGTGGAGGCAATTTCATGCAGTCAACTTGCCCCAGGCATACATGCAGCTACTGCACTGCAAAACAGCTTTCGTTCACATGCATGTACACGCGCTTTCGCACACGTCCGAACGTAGCTATGCGTGTTAAGCATGTCCTGATGGAGCATGTGTGCGTTTATCTGCTTATCAACGCATCAGTTGGCTCTTTCACGGTTTCGGGTAAATACGGACGCTAACATGATGTAGACGTACAAATATACAAGTTTGTACGTAGTTGTGTATACATAGGCCACTATACTATTTGTAATGATATACTTAATGGAAATTTACAAGCGCTACGATTTGAATTGTGAGCTGACCTTCCTAGCTAGCTCGCAGTTACTCCAATTTTGTTAGAAGCTCCTTGACAATTTTTTGACACTTTGTATCATGAGAAAATAATCCCCTAAATTATCAATTACTAAATTGATGTTTTACATGGCAGGAGTGTATTTTAGTTTTGGTGAAAATCAATACGAAAGTGATCGGACTCGTATCATTGTTACATTCAATATGACGGTGTGTTTTTTTATCAGCGATATCTACAAGCACTTATAACATTCGTCTGGAGAATAGATCTACATTCAAAAGGAAAAAGCAGAAGATATTTCATTATTCGAAAGCAATGGAATATTTGTTAACACAATAAAATTTCCCTAATCAAGTACTCATCTGCTTTTCAGCAAAATGATGGCCTTATCCCATTTTTTCTTTTCTAAATCGAAAGTTTTCTCACGATAAGCTCTACTTTTTTGGCCTGCGCAGTCTGACTCCTTTGACAAAACTATCTGAACATTCTTTGGTGCCGGAATATAATACGATTCTCTCAGGTTTCTGATTGAATTCTTTCAAATCTTTAGATTGGAAAGCAGAATAGACTCAGTCCACTATAGTCGTAAAATCTTGGTTCTTCTCTTCAGGCCCCGTTTCTCATGTGGTATATACACTTTCACACATTCTGGACCATCTATATCCTCATTCGGTCAATGTCTTGGAGGTTTCGTTCTAAAACAGGAACTGATGTAGATATTTTTCGAGAATATTCCAGCTTTGTAATAAACCATATTCGGTTAATAGTTAAATACGGGCCTCAATGTTTTCATATGACCAAATTATTTAAAAAGAGAAATCCGATCATTAGCTGATTGGGAATAATTGTTATCGTTTCTTCGACACTCATTCGTCAGTGATAATTTTTTTCCAGTAGAGATATTTGCATATGTGCCAATACAGGTATATCAAATTATTATACCCTGTTCAAGCATGAAGTGTTCCGCGGTAAAAGGCAACCAAAATCAGATACGATTGCGTATAATTCATTTGCGACGCAGTACAGGGTCGGTACGTGCTGGAGCTTAGCCGTATAGATGGACTCGCTACCCTTTCAGATACCCAACATTAAATTATAAAGTCAAAACCATCGGAGCCCGCGAAGATGATATAAATGCGAGTATTATACGGAGAACGGGGGAAGGGGGTCGTGTAGCATTCTCGGGCTCACCCGCTGACTTCTCTCTGCGAAGCTCCCACGGACGATAAGTGTTTGAAATATTGAAAGCTGAAGCGCGAGCGAAGATTGGAACGAGAGAAGGAGGCAAGAGAGAGTGAGAAAGGCGGAAGAAGCAAAGCGAAAACGGCGACGAGGGAGGAAGGTTACAGAGCCCAACGGCGACCGTCCTCTCTACCCCCTATCCCGTATACGACGGCTGGGCTATAATACTACCATTTATACGGTGTATGCCGCTTGCCCGGGGATTCGAGGTTCACGCCAGGCTCGCGCGCGCCTTGAGCCCTGGTCACTGCTTTCATATGCACCACGATTCTATGCAGCTACCCATCGCCAGATTGATAGCCCCTTTGTCTCACAGCGTTCGTATATATTCTCCATCTCCAAGTATCGAAGTTACCCTATAACGATCATCAACCGTATCCTCATCAACGTCATATATCCTTGCCATGACCTATCGATGCTTTTGCCACCTATCTTATTGTTAGTAAACGGATAAAAAGTGTGGAAAATATATAGACTCTTTTTTGAATATAATTTTGAATTCGTTATCAAATTTGAAAATGATCCGTTCTGCTGCTCTAAAGCTGCTTGATAACCAAGCTAAAGAAAAATCTGAGAATTTTAGCTTAAATCCCATGTATTAAAAAAGTAAATAATTTCATTTTACATTTCATAAAGTTTTGTGCATTTTTTTATTTTCTCTTTTGATAGAGAAATAATAATGACTCTAATTAATCATTTCAGATATTCATCATAAGTTCAGCCAAACAACTTTCAATTACACTCAAGCAATTGAGAGAAAATAAGTTTTTGATGTGTCATTTCATCAAATGCTACGGCATTGTGTAATCAACAATTGTAGTTACGCAGAGCGAAAATAGAAGTAGCACAACTCATGCGATGACACGAAATGAATAGTGCATCTTGAATCTCCCTTGGTGACTACAAAACCTTCAACCCGTTGATTGCTACTAAATTGCAAGCGTCGCTTCGCAGGTTTTATCATCTGTGTCTTGTAGAACGTCCTCGACGCTCGGTGTCGAGGGACTTTTGCATGCGGGAAAGAACAACGAAAGGTCTGGCGTACGAGGTGGGAAGATAATCCTAGCATATTTGCTGATTCCCACACCCCTGTTTTCGCATCGCCTTTTTTTTCTTCAATTCGGTGCTTCTTTTTACACAGTTTGCGAAATTCTTCGATCCAAGTTATATTTTCACGGAACAAGAACTTGCAAGTCTCTTACCTTGCTTTTTCAATCGGTATTTCAATTCATCTTCTACGTAAACCGTTTCAACTCTCGGGGCTTCGATTGCTTTATATTTCGTCTGGTGTAGTCAGGCAGCGAGGATTACTCGAGCAAACGCGCATCGTCTTTGCCAACCTATTTCGTCAGCCGCTTCGCCGCTCGCTGTCAACAGCTTATCCGCACTGTCGCAACCAAGAATGATGTGTCTTCTGCCGAAGGAATCCTCGCAAATACCATTTCTTCTTATATCCCTCGGTCTTTCCATCGTCGCATGACAACAATGGTTCGTATATTGGTAAATTTGTCTTTTCCTTCAATCATTTGCAAAAAAAGATTGAGAAAAGTTACGAATTGTATTTCATGCTGCAGGAATCACGGTGTGATTAGATACAAATTATGAACTGAATGAAAAAAATGTATTTTCCCAATATGAGAGTTATTATGCCGCGAATATAGAATTTAATTACAAACGGTAAACAGTTTGAATTTCAAGTTGGAATCTAATAATTAGAACTCTGTCGCCATGATTAAACTAACCGCACGCATCGCCGAATACAAAATCGGAAAAATACGCCGGGAGTAACTCACCGTACTGTACCAAATAATTTTTAACCAAGCGCGTATTTGACTACCCTATAGTCGAGAGCCACATCAAGATATTAATTTCTTAGGCACTTGAGTGCACGCGATGTCAAGGGCTTTTTATTGATTTTCTTTGGACAAGAGACCAAAAGCAGGAAAGAAGGGCAGAACTTACTAGCGTGGTTTTTTTGACGAAAAAACTTGGTATTGAGAAATTAGATATGCTTCGTATATATTGTTTTCGAACATTACACCGCTCCGTTTGAGGCAAATTGATTTTTTTATTGCTATCCTAAGTCGTATAAAGCTTCTATCGGAGCCGAATGCGATGACACAAAAGCAATGTTTTGCCAGCTTTGGCGTTCTTGATTCTTCTATCGGAATAAAGGATTGATTGGTTGTCTTATCAGGGTCACATTCTATAACAAAAGGACGGGGAATCGTCCGCGAAATGGCGATCGTCGTAAAGGCGCTCCCAGAACAAAAATTAAATATCTTCGCAACAGTGATAAAATGTGAAACTTGAGAGGATTGCGCAGCGGTCCGGAGAGAAAAGCGTGGCCTGATGGCGAACGGGGATCGACGGTGGGATTGGCAGTGCCGCTATGGCCAAGTTGCGCGAAGACTCGGGAGGCAATAAAGACAGGGCACACTGTCGAGGCTCTTCACTGACCAACGCCCTGGAGCAAGCCTCGGATCTTCGGCCCATAATCCCCGCGCGGGTTTATCGATCCACTGACATACCACATTGAAATCTCGTATGGATCAATGGATAACGGAAAGACGAGAGAAAAAACGGAACGGAGGCATGGAATTGTGTGGCTCGTAAGTCCGAGATCGCGTGTCGCGCCCGACCGTTTGGATTAGGCTTTGGTTATAAAACCTTCGACAAAAAGTATGCCTGCAATGATCGAAGCAACAACAGCCCGTATTGACTATTTCTATATCGGCCGATGCAATTCTTCATTCATAATGGTGGAGAATCTTACTATAAGTGCCAAGGATTTTCTTTTCTTTTACTGGGGCGCGTTGGTTGGTTCAACTTTTAATACCTGACGGGCTTCTGACCCGCGTCGCCCCGAGTACTCTCGAAAGTGGATGTTCTCCACTCTCTTTCCTCACCTTTACTCGCTTCACCATTCTTATATACACGACGTCTCTGCGTACGCGAGAATAACGAGAGGTTTATAGAGAAAACTTTGGTTCCTCCAGACCGTGGATTAGCGGGTTCGCTAAAGTATTATTAAGTACCCAGCTATCTAAACTACCGACTACATCAGCAAAAACCCACAAAATAACTCGCGATTTTTCCTCACCGGCTCGTTAGTGGTGTATTCTATGTATATCAATACGAATTGGCGTATAAAATTTTACAGTTTCTTCACTACCTGTAGAAATATAATATCGACGAACTCAAATTTTTATGAATTTTCATGGGTTGTATTTTTGAAAATTGAACTTTTCTTTTGGTAAAATATACTGGGTATTTTGCATCAGTATACCCACTTATCGGATAGACCTCTGTACAATCGAATAGAAATTTGACAGAGTAAAGTGCGAGCGAGAACAGTAAGAAGAAGCTCCAGGAGGAAGTTTTAAGTTAAAGAAAAGTGCCTCAGCACGAAACCATTCTTCCCAGAATGTCTACAGCCAAGTAGAGTTTTGCACACTCAGTACGCGAGTATCTGTCACTTTTTAAGTGCCTTCGATTTCTATCTTGCTTGCACTTAATGGAGTTCGTATTCTTTCCCCTCCGCCGTTGCCACTTTTTCTTTTTTTCATTGCTTTCTCTTCTTTTTCCGTTACAAAAAATAAAAGAAAAAAAAACAGGGATAAAAGTTCGTTTGCGTCGTAGATGTACATCTCGTGGCAATCCTCTTATTTCTTCAGAGTTTCATCGCCGAATAAAACGCTTACATCTTATCTCATGAATGTGGCGTCTATAATGCTCCAACGAGTTCAACTAATCCGAAGCAAAACCTCATGTTCCAAAATGGACAGAATGCAATATCTGTTAACGGAAAAAGGAGAATAACCTGGGAAAACAATTGACAATACTGGAGCTTTCGTGGATGGAGAATAACCCCATATCGTATATAAGGAAAATCCTGCTAAGATGGACGAGAAAATTACGCCAACATCTAGGAGGTTTTCAAAATAAAAAGCCCTTAGATCGCTATCCACGAGTAAAATAAAATCAGATGGTTCGTCCAATATGTTTCTTTCTTCAATGAGTTATTTCGATTTTCCACCCTATCTATTAAACAGACGGAAATACGCTTGCGAAAAATCACACATGATGCTCCATTCGATTGGCACGAGCTGACGGCCCATGAAATGAGCAAGCATCCACTTGGCCCCTGGAGTGACCACGCGAGCGGTCCATCCGTAGGTAGGACATGTTTCAGAGATCCGATGTCCCTTGAGCAGCCCGAGCTTCTCATCCGTCGAGAATCTCCGTCTGCTTTTCTATTTCCAGTCACCGCGCGTTTTTACGCCCGCAAACATCCTTCACTTTTGCTACTGCCCGATACTATTAGACGACGTACGTGTACAGATTCAGATAATGGATATCGCTGGATATTCCCAAGAAGCAAAAAGACAAGGCTCACACGTGCATCCTTCTCCGATATTTTCCCATTTTTTCCACTTCAATTATCTATAGGACTTCTAGGATACGCTATGTTGACGTTGAATATCCGATAACCAGCTCGAACCTAATCATAATACATTTTGAATAAGAGTACATGTAATTAATGTGAAGAAAATTCCGATATATGAGCACATATAAACTGAACGTTATTTTTTAGCCGTATAATTTTCTTTACATGCAGTCACGGTGGTCGAGTGCCAAGTATAAAATCGATCTTTTTTCTTCTTTGGTTGAAGCAACTCCCAGGGATTTTATAACGCTCGAAGACAAGCAATTTCGAGTTACGGCACGATAAAATGCGCCGTTCCAATGCGATAGGTATGGGGAACTTTTTCCTTCACTGGCTCTCTCATTCTATCGCATTCTACAAGCGCCCTATACATCCATATATCTACAAGAGAAATCCGAAGAGTCAGGCAGCGCACGCTTACAGTGAAGACAAGCAGAGACGTATTTTTGTGTATATGTATATAATTGAAACGATTCTACCTCCGTTCGGGGATATGAAACGGAACAGTCATAAAATTTTCTGTAAAATGGATGAGCCGGCTAAAATCAAGCGTCTGATTCGGATCAACGCAGAACTTGTTATGCTTCGCGTTTATTCTAAACCACTAAATTCTTCCAGAAAAGCTGCAGTGTATCCATCAGTTACTATAAAATTAAATTCAAAGCATAAAGGAATTCTCGAAAATCGACAGCTTGAGTCGCTGTAGCCTCGTATCAAAAGCAAAAAAGAAACTGAATTTTCTGAATTTTCAAACGTTTTCGGTTTTCTAAAAAAATTACAACAAAGCGTCAACTTTATACCGTAGGTGCAACAACCGTAACCCAATCATGTTCATAACGATTCAAATTTTGAGGAAAATTATTTAATTAACGAATA
This sequence comes from Cremastinae sp. B BG-2022a, assembly GCA_030522605.1. NCBI lineage: Eukaryota > Metazoa > Arthropoda > Insecta > Hymenoptera > Ichneumonidae > Cremastinae sp. B BG-2022a. The sequence goes on along the minus strand of JAPYYX010001365.1, from coordinate 1,748 downwards.
GATGTATGTGCTAGAAAACGTGGATAAGCACAGTCTTTCTCAATAAAATTGCGGATATGAGCAAACGGTGAAATGCGTATTGATTGTAAAATTGTCAAGCACGCACTCGACTGAGCAATTTAACAGAAATCAAGCCGGAATATGCTCTAGGACACCTTGTAGACTAATCCACCACTCATTCGAGCGTTTGGGTACATCGAATCGAATGTTTGGTAAATCGATTTGAATAAGTTTGGAACGAGAGCTAATGCAAACGCCAGAAACTATTGATTTTGTACAGAGTACGCAAGAAAATATAGTGAGAAATCTTGCATATGATAAAATAACTAAAGCAAAGCATCTAGAAAAGCGAAATGAAAAGCCAAGGTGAAAAATGACATCGTTTTTAACATAATTATCCGGTCGGTTGTAGAAATGAAAGTATTTTTCTGTCTCTTTGAAACAAAACACGCTTGCGTTCTCTGTTTGGCTTTACTCAAGACACGCTTCCTTCTACTGGTGGTACGGAATAGCAATGGTGATAGTGCAGGGTTTGGGACCTCACACTTCTCTCGATCATCCGTAGGATGGGCAAAGCTTGAGGAACCGTTTGAACAAGCGGTCTCGAGCATGTGGTTGGGATGTCAAATAATCCGCTTCTTGCATTGTGTAACGATGTCCCAAGGCAAGCTTCGTAAGGCGTACTCGGGGTATCTAATTCAAGTAAGAGGCACTAGAAGAGTACGCGCTTCCACTCAACATGAATGAGGAAATGCTTCAGGAGACTGAGAAACGAGAGACTCAAGGGCGACAAGCAAGAGCGAAAGACAGTGTCAACTCTTGAAAAAATGCATTGTGTTCGGATTCACATCTCGTGAAGTGGGACCTGTCCAGTTTCAAGTATTCACCTACGACGCGAAGTATATCCTCATCGCCTCCAGTCATTCGTGTCGATTGTTACTCAGAGTGTGTTAACAACCAAGTTTTTCTTCTTTCAAAAGTACGAGATTCGACGAAAGTAGTGATCTTTACCACAGAATCGTTCGGACAAACTCTCGGGACGGAAGAACAAAGATGGTGACGAAAAAAAAGATGCCACGTCAGAGAGGGTACTGAACATGTCGCAAGAGTTCAAACACATGAGACACCTATACAGACTGTAACTCCCCAGGATCGTGTAATTCTGCTATATAGGAAAGACTCTTTCGAAGCATTCGAAATAAATAGCTCTTTGTCAAACTTTTTTAATCAACTTTAAAAGCTTGTGACGGATTTACCAAACAATTTCTGAAAGAAATTACAAGTTATTTAGAAAAATTCTAATTGACAGTTATGTTCTTCGTTAAAGTCATTTTACGACATTGTCCGTGATAGATTTAAAATTGTTAGTGATTTCTCGGTGGAAACGCGATAAAATTGAAAACTTGTCCTTTTCAAAGCTCTTTATGTGACACGAGAGTACTTTAGGAATGAAGTTTTCAACTCAAGGTGCAACGAGGTATATTTTCTTCAATATTTTTATGTTTTGATTTTTCGTGATCTTTTTAAGGAGGGTCGATACCAATTCTCCGGGGCATGAAGAAAGCGGGGGAATTTCCTATGCTAAAGCATAGGATTTTTGCGTTTAAATGATAGGACATTAAAAAATGTAGAAAATTTCATAAGATTTAGTGATTATGTTCTTTGGTATCGAATATGAACACTCAATTTTTTTCAGATTTTTTGTCTGCTTGGTTTTTGAGTAATTCAACTTTGAAATTTACGTGTAT
>JAPYYX010001364.1:0-33999 GCA_030522605.1 Cremastinae sp. B BG-2022a | reverse complement strand
ACAAGAGGACGACCAAGGAAAAATAAAAATTTGACTCACATGTCTACGGAACCGAAAAGTATTTTGCGAAATAGAAATGAACTCGACGAAAGAACAAATGTAGGAGATTTTGATAAAATGAGAAGACACATGAACGAACACGGTGAAAATGGAAATGAAGAAATTGAACCCGTCGAAAATGGGCGAAATTTACGATATACTTCGACAAGGATTGGTGATAATGAAATGTTTCACACAATCGTAAATGACGATGAAGAACCTCATCGATCCGATAACATAAACGAACACCAGACAAGAAATCAAAACGTAAGTCGAGAATTTTTACATAATTTCGACGAACGAATTTTCGACAACGTTCCATCTACAAAAAGAAAATGAACTAACAAGAGAAATTAAGAAAATGAATGAAGAACCGAACGATGAAATAGAAGATTTCGAAGAGGTGTCAAGACTCCTCGAATTGAACCGACAAAAATTAAGTGAACAATTTAATAAGAAAAGAAAAAAGGCCGAAAAATTAAAACAGGGAGATTTAGTTTTGATTAGACAAGAACCGTCAGCTACTGGTGAAAGTCGAAAACTAATGGCGAAATATCGAGGACCTTACGAAATTGTAAAAGAAATTGGCAATGATAGATACTTGATTGAAGATATTCAAGGAGAACAACAAAGTACCAAATTTTACAAAGGCATAATTTCAATTGATAGATTAAAGAAGATATCATATTTAGATACATTTGAAGAAAGAGATGTCGACGAAGACGTCGAACTGCAGGATGGTCGAAGGCCTATATAATTAAGCATGTTCAAGAAGGCAAAGTTATTGCTAAGCAACGAACTGTCAAATATGTTGTTACGTTGATAAAAAGAGAATAGTTGTATTAAGAACGTTACTGAAAATAAAGACGTAATTTTTATAAAAACTGTGTGTGCAATACTGGTTTGAATATTCAAAGTCGTTCATATATTATTCAATCTTATTCGGCGTTTTTTTATGTTTAATTATTTCCTTTTTGGAATGTTCTTAATTTTTTGGCTTCTTCAATTTTTGGTGAATTTTGTGAAATAAGTGAAATATTTATATTTCAAGTATTCATGAATAAAATGAAAAAATTTTATGAATAAAATATATTAACTTATTTTTAAATATTCAAAGTCTTTCATAAATTATTTCATATTCACTTCTTTGGTAATTTTTTTTATTATATTAAAATATTTCAATTTTTTTGCTCCGACTTTTTTTTTACTTCTTCAATTTTTTCGTACATTTTTTCACCCTAAAAGAAGGTATAATGAATTTCTTCTGTGATGAAAAAAAATGAAAAAATGAAAGGCAATCACTCGCCCCCTCGTTTTCTTCCAGTGAAAGAGGGATTTTCCACATTTCATTATTTACATCGACGTTTAATATGATACGAGAAGGGAGTGAAAGGAGAAAAAAAGGGGGATGAAAAAAAGTCAGCATGTGGTAATAAAAAAATGGTACAGAGGATGTACGTAAAAAGTTAATCCTGGATGACCCAAGGGCTGCTCCGTTACTCCAAGCACTCTGAGCCTTTTGCTCTCGCTCCCTCTCTCGTCTCGCTCGTGCATTTTTTCATCCTGACCATCAGGTGCACCCGGTCTAGGACTCTCGTATTTTGCTATAAAAACCTGAGACCTTCATTTTTTCATCATAATTAGCACACAAAATTCAAAAATTGTCAAAAAAAATAATTTGCAATATATTTTTAATGAGTTCAAAATGAAAAATTGAAAACACATCAAAAATAATTGAATTTCAAGTACAAAAAATATTTTAGTACAAAAATTGAAAAATTTTTACATAAAATTCAAAAATTGTCAAAATTGACATTTGAACAATTTTTCGTGTAAAAATAAATTCATATTTATTTTCAAAAATTGACAAAATTTTGATGAACTTGATCGTTTTGAAATTGTAAAGGAATGAATTTGCATTTTGAAAAAGACGATAAAATATTTTTGACGATTTTTTAAATAAGATTTTAATTTAAAATGAAGTGTGATAAAGCGAAGGATAAAATCTCTTTTCCCCATGGGAGTAATTTAAAAAATATGCTAAGAATAAGGAAAGAGCTGCGATAAATTCTGTCGGAGGTAAGAACTGATCCGGCGTGCCCGGGAAGAAAAATGGCGAGGTTTTTGCTCGTATTTTCAGGAGTATCGACTATGCAAGAAGGACGAAAGACGAAAGAGACCGAAGGTACGAGAAAAGTATCGGTGTATTATGCGAGCAAGGTCGACCAGGGTTAATGGGTGGTGACCCTTTTTTTGCATATCAACCACTCCAAGGAGCACTCTAATTGCAACAATTACTCAACCGAGTCTAAACATTGGGACGCTAACAAGGAAAAAAAAATTTTATATGAACGTAAAAAAAATATTTTTTTCTCTCGTATAAAAATTATTTTTATTCCCCTCCTATGAAATTGCGTGGAAAAAATAAATTGTCACTTTTTATCGCAAGTGTAAATTTTATAGAACTGAAAATAAAAATAAAAATAAAAATTTTTCATTTTCAAGAAAAAAATTTTATAAAAATTTTAAACAATATTTTATTTTTGAAATTTTTACAAATTTTCTATTAATATAAAAATTGCAAATGCACGTCAAACGCGTAAAAAAATTGGATGATATGTATCGAAGATATTTGGAAAAAAAATCGAGATTGTGTAAAAATTTGTTGTTTATTTTTATTTTTTTATTTATTTATTTTTTTTTTACGTCGGCATCACTTTCCCTGGAGCTTGAATAACCCGTAAGCCGGACCGGCGAGACAACTCGCCTTAATTAGCGTAATTAGAGTACGCCGTGAACCAGCGGGGGGCAAGACCAGGTTCGCGTTGGCGAACCGGTACTCAAGAATTTGTATTAGTCTTGAAACGTACTGGGCTACACGTTTTCAAGACTTACGAACCCGCGGACTGGTCCAGCGAGCATAAAACCGGGAAAAAATATATTTTCTCTCATTTTTTTATTTTTCATATTTCTTTTTACATTTTCAATTTGGCTCAGCCATGCAGAAACTTTTGGAGCTCGATTTAAACAGTGGAAAAGCCTAAATTATTTTCCATTTGCCAGGCTGTTGCTAATGAACTGAGTTGTAATTTTTATTTCATTTTTTATTAATTAAAAATAAAATAAAATAAAGTTTCGAGAATTTAATTTATTTACTGATGGCAAATTTTTAATTATCATGAATTTTATTTGAATAAATAAAAATTTTACAAAAATAAATAAATTATTCTAACGTATAAATTTTATATCGACAATAAAATTAATGTATTTTTATTTTGTTACTCATTATTCACTCAATTTGAGTTGTGACAATATTCGGCCTAGTTTAATTTTATTATTATATTAAAATAAAATCGTCATAATGTTTATTGTCCTTCCTCGTGGATTTATACCGTTTTGTTTCTTATCGCGGGTATCCTTGGCTTGTTCGTTCGTGCAAAATAATGCGATTATCTTGGCTCGCGTACACCGTGAAAACACAATGCGATATCTTTGCCGGTGAGCTGATAACGAACGAGATTCGATTCTGTTCTTGCTCAAGATACATAGCTCCAGTGTCAGTCTTGAAAAAGGAGAGAATTACTACGAACGAGAACGCGATCACATCATGAATCATTGACGAAAAACGAGGAATCGTTAATTTTTTTCAGGATTATGTCAATTAAAAAAAATTACATATTACAAATTACATACGCATGAATATATCAGATTTAAAAATGCAAAAAAAAATTTTGTAGCCTCGAATATTTACAAAAATTGAATATATAATTTTTAAATAAAATTATTTTAAAGTATAAAAATATAAACAAATGTTGTAAAGATTAAAAAATTCTGTAATTTGTGATCTATAATGTTACATAAATTTTATAATTATTAAAAAATTATTCCTAAATTTTCTACAAATTATTTTACCTCTTTTTGTTCAATTTATTTATTTTTTTATAGATTGGGGTGTGATCGTATTTTTGAAAATCTCTCGAGAGATGATTCTTCGTTTATATGCAACGTTTACTATCTGATTTTTATAATATAGAAATCGATAACGTCGGACATTATGAGGTAAACCAGTCGATGCGTAAACACCGTGAAGTTCACTTGAGATTTACTCTCGCCAGGGGAAATATAACTTTGATATTGAATAAAATATTGCCTACGAGACGGAGGTAAATTCAGTTGAATTACGATCGATCGTTAATTTTTTTGCGAATTCGTGATGCAAATTCCATAAGGAGAAATTTTTCGGATTGTCCTTTTTTTAAACATTTTTTTTTTAATTTAAGAAAAAAATTAGCGTATCGTAAAAATTTGCGCAATGGGCTGTTTTTGTCTGTTGCTCGGAATTATGTAAAATCGTAAGACATATATTTTTTTTGTTTGTGCAAGAAGCGAAGAGTGGAGAGGGTGCCTTAATGGCCATGAATCTTCATAAAAGCATTATCACGTGGAATTGCGAAGGATCTCGATTAACGAAGTGGACAAGAATGCGCACGGCCTCGTTTGCATTCGGGACGAAATTTTAAAGGCGAAAAAAAGGAGCTCTATCTCCTGGCGCCCATCGGAGATTTAACTCGGAAGGTCCAATGTATTTTTAGTTCATTTTTTTATACCAAAGAAATTCGTGATTAAAAAATTGACTGAAGTTTCTAGTTGAACGAATTAAAAATAATTAATTGGTACTAAAATTTGTATCAAACACAGAAATTATTTGTCGAAATTTTCGATTTTTTTCTAAATGTTTTTTTAAGGATTTACTGGAGGTAACTCGAAACAGTGCTAAAAACCTGAAAATTTAACTAATTACTGATATAAGAACTTGTCTAATATTATTATAATATAATATTAACAACAATATTATTATAATATAATATTAATAATATATTACCAATTGATTATAAAAAAGTCACATTTGTCGAGGATTTTCCCTCCCACGCATCCTCGAAGACAACTCAAAACTATATCAATCCTCATAAAAATTTCAGAGCAAGGTAAATTCATGCTCTAATTTTTTTATAGCGTAGTTAAAAAATCCTCCAACCTAAATAAACAAAAAATAAACCAGTGGTATAAAAATGTCAAAGTGCATATTTACGAATCAGCAATTTTATTACGAGAGCTTGCAAAATAGAGAAAGCTCGAGTACAACATTTTTTTCCCACTCTACTCGCAGGATCGTATTCAGAATTTCCAAGAGACTGTCAACATTTCTCGTACATAACACATCACAGAAAAAATTTTTTTTAAATGATAAAAATTTCAAAGCAATGACAATCCCTTAATTTTGACGCAAAGGGTAACCAAAATAAAAAAAATAAAAAAATTTTAAAAAATTAGGGGTATAAAAAAAGTTCAAAGAAATTTGACGAGTCAGCGGTTTTATTGTTCTGGCTCGTAAAATAGCGAAAGCTGGAACAGAAGATTTCTTCCTACTCCGCAAAGGCGCGCGCGGGGTCGTGTTCTGTGGCAAGTTCTAAGGGAGCATCAAAAAAATTTTTTTAATACCTGGCTCGCGGAGGGAGAAGAAAAAAAAAAGGCAGGAAATAAAGAGGAAAAATGGTAATAAAGGAAGAAAAGGAGAGAGACAAGAAAAAAACATCTGTCTGTTCGCACTCGTTGCTCATATGCAAATGACAATATTCACGGAGGCGCGTTTATTTATAGTCGGTGCGAAAGTGCGCCCGCTGATGTTGGCTGCATTTCGAGGCAACAAAAGATCGCTCCTCGCCGGCTGGGGCTCACCGAAGATCGCATTGTACGAAAGTATCCTCGTATCTGCGCTTTATTATTCTCCTGACGAGCGTACGTTCGCTGTCTTATTACCTCGTCGAGTCAGTCTCCTGTATATTCATGCCCCGATGCATCGAATTCGATGTACCTAGACTATTTTGTCCTCCGAATCGCTACTTTTTTTTTCATTACACTGAAATAAACGACAATGGACGTCAAAATAAATTAACTCGCTAAAAAATGTCCAGTCTGTTACTTAAATTGATAAATATTTATTTAAAAAAAATTTCAAAACAGTAGTTTAAATCCGATTTTTAAATTCACTATTTTAATTAAAAAATTGTAAGCATTAAAATAACTATTATAATTATTAATAAATTGAGTAACCAATAAATAACTATTATAGCAACTATTACATAAATGTGATCATGCCCCGATGCATCGAATTCGATGTACTAGACTATTTTGTCCTCCGAATCGCTACTTTTTTTTTCATTACACTGAAATAAACGACAATGGACGTCAAAATAAATTAACTCGCTGAAAAATGTCCAGTCTGTTAGTTAAATTAATAAATATTTATTTTAAAAAAATTTTAAAACAGTAGTTGAAATCCGATTTTTAAATTCACTATTTTAATTAAAAAATTGTGAGCATTAAAATAACTATTATAATTATTGATAAATTAAATAACCATTTAATGACTATTAAAATAACTGTTGAATAACTATCAAATAAGTACTAATAAATTGAGTAACCAATAAATAACTATTATAGCAACTATTACATAAATATGATCATGCCCCGATGCATCGAATTCGATGTACTAGACTATTTTGTCCTCCGAAACGCTACTTTTTTTCATTACACTGAAATAAACGACAATGGACGTCAAAATAAATTAACTCGCTAAAAAATGTTCAGTCTGTTACTTAAATTGATAAATATTTATTTTTAAAAAATTTTAAAACAGTATAGTTTAAATCCGATTTTTAAATTCACTATTTTAATTAAAAAATTGTAAGCATTAAAATAACTATTATAATTATTAATAAATTAAATAACCATTTAATGACTACTAAAATAACTATTGGATAACTATATTAAATAAGTACTAATAAATTGAGTAACCAATAAATAACTATTATAGCAACTATTACATAAATATTTTTACTAATTGTTTAAGACGTGTTATGAAATTATTGTTGACATTTTTTCAATTTTTTTTTTTGGAAGAGCATCTTTTTAAAAATTCATCTTATTAAATATTTTTAAAACATTTTTTCACTTCGCGCCACACAATGAGCTGTCTCGTATATCTTCGTTGCGTTTCAGCTGAATTTCTACTCGCTTGCATTTCGTAGGCAGTAAACGCATGTAAATAAAATCTAAAAAGAAGTATTTTTGCTGCACCTTGTGGGAGTCGACTTTCATGATAATTAGAATGACAATAAGAATAAGAAATGTCCGACAAGATTCGTTTGCTCATGAAAGTAAAATGTTGCGATTTTTTATCAATATTTTATTTTCTTGTTTTTAATTTCGAAAGAATAAATCTTTCCCTTTATTTTTTTTTGAATTTTCTTCAATTAATTTCAAGTGCAAGAATATTACAATTTCGAATCCATTCTCATATAAATACTCGACGAAAAAACTTCGACGATAAATTTGACAAATATTTGACAATCGAAATCTCCAGAGGGAAAGACTTTCGGAGGGAAGATTTGACCCCTTCTTTTTTTCAATAAAAAAATGGTAAGAAACTTTTTGTCAAGTCGTTCAACAAAAGTTTTTAATGCGCGGAATATTTCGAGGGGCTTTCAGAATAATAAAGGAGAAAAAGTGAGTGTATATTGAGCATAAATGAAAAAAAAAACACTCGCGTTTATGCAAAGTGATCCAGCGTTTCCGTCCTTCCACATCCTAACCTCGGATATTATGTGAGAGAAAAAAGAATTGGCGAGAAGCTCCCACGAACATTTTAAAAACAAAATTCTGAAAATTTTTGAATTGAAAGAAATATTTTTTTAAAATTAATTTTTAATTATTATTAAATATTATTTTTTTACCAGTGAAAAATATTTAGTGGAACGATAAATAATTATTTTTTTCGTGGTTCTGGAATAATTGACCTTCAGAAGAAATTACGCACCTCGAGGCCAATCGGAAGTTGCCGTTTGGTAGTGCTAGAGAGCGGATTACATTCACGTGCTGGTGGCGCCAACATTTTTCTCACGCACCTTAGTCCATAAAACACGAGTTTCGTAATTTGGGCTTGCCCGACCTGATAATATTTTTTCTTTTTTCCGTATTTGTAACTGAGAGAAATAAACCGGGTAAATAAAAAGGAAGAAATAAACAAAATAAATGAAATTAATAAATTTCTATATGAATCTACGAAATACGTGAATTTAAGAGTGCACGAGGCAGTACAATCCTTGACAAAAGTGATTTTTTCAATCATTATCAAAATTTAGCCTCTGTTTTGCTATTAAAAAATAAAAATTGTTTGGGATTTTATTCAAAATCATTCTCAAATATTTATTTTTATTTTTTAATAATAATTTTATTAAACTGTTACATATTATTGTTAAAATAATGAATAAATTTCTCACAAGAGACCACGTTAAATTGAGACAACTTCAGAATAAAATATTTTTGGAATAATTCAGTAAATTATTTCCAATTTTCGAAAATAATAATTAAACATATTTTCATAAATAACCTGCTAAAATTCTAAGAATTTTTCAATATTATTTTTAAATTCTATACGAATCTAAAAATAAATGAATTTGACAATTTATTTGTCAAGTGTAAAAATATTTTTTTCTCGATTCGTTGATATTTATACTCTGCAAACGTGTCAGGGACGCCTGGAATTCGTGAATTATGGAATCCTCGAGCTCGATACTCGATCGGTGGCGCCATCTCGGAGCCTCTCCCAATTTTTCGGTGCGAAATTGTCTTCCAGAGCTCGCAATCGGAAATTCGCGATCGTCACACTTTTCTTATCGCTCGATCTTCCCAGCTGCATTCGATCGAGGAAAGAGAGGAGACAATTAATTAAAACGAAAAATCGTTTTTTCTCCTTGGGAAACATCTGGCCTCGACTTTCCAAATTGGCATTAATTTTCGGTTGAACTCGTTGATAGCAGGAATGAAGAAATATCGAACGATAAATATATCCCAATATTCCTGTTTTCCCAGAGTTTCTCTCTTATCAGCTTGCCAATTAATTAACTTGGAAATATTTTCGGCAAATTGCTTGAAAAATTATTCCAAAAATTCATATATTTCACCTCAAAATTTATAAATTTACTTTTTAACTAAAAAATTCTCTTCCTCGAACTGATATTTTTTATTCAGTTATTTTTTAATTAAAATAAATTAACATAAAAATTAACAAAAATGGTTCGAGTAAAAATCGAATTCCCACGTATTCATGGCCGCAATTTGCACCTGGAATAAAGAAAACAGGAATCGTTGGTAATTTTAGTGTCCAGGAGTATTCGATTACTCCATATGAGGATGATGACCAAGATTCGCGACAGATTCTCATGATGATATCTGATTTCATCGTGCATGAACGGTCCGATGCTTTCTACGTTCTTCTTTTCTTATTATTATTATTTTTTTCCTATCCTAATTACCTCGACATTCAGGATCTGATAATTTAATTATTAAAAAATAGTAAAATTTGTACTACAATTTTTTACACTCCAGAACATTACACGTTTGACAGCTGACAGCTGTCAACTTTTCCAACTTTTCCAGTTTATTTTTTACATAGAAACCTTATTCGGACTGTTATTTTGACCAAAGGAAAATCGGTACTAAAAAAGAAAATTTTAATTAATTGATTCAATAATAACAAAAAGAAATATGAAAAATACAAAATCGAAAATTAAGTACTGTGTGTCTTGCTCGGCGTTCAAGATACCTGGCCACGTCGCATTGGGCATATTTTCTTTTTATTGTTCTCCCGATTTTTTTTTGCTACATTACGAACATGAAAAAAAAATTAGCAAAATCGGTCCAGTCGATTTCACATGCCTTATCGACTAACATTTCATTTTTATTTTTATTTACATAGATAGACTTTTTAATTTGTCAATATTGAGATACTGACTCTTGGTGGTGGATCAAATAAATCAATCTCTGATCGTTCTATGAATGTACGAACGATTTTTATCGATCGCTTTGAAACAAGATTGCGAAACAATGTCGTCGCTTTCCGCGCTGCTCGCAACGATAATTGCCGGCCCGTCGAACGGACAAGCGAAAAATTTCTGTCGAAAGAACGAAAGAAGAAAAAAAACGTGATATCTTATAAAAAGTGAGAACGAAAAAAAAATTCAAGAATCATGAGTAAAAACCCGAACGAATAAGTTCTAAAATAAAATCGAGATCGATGAAATTTTGAAGATAAAAATGTGGAAGATCGTGCTAGCGATTCTTGTGATCGGTACGATCGGTGCTCCGGATCCCGATTTCACGAGATTTCGCGGTTATCGTCGAATTTCGACACCGAGACACAGTGCTCCGCGTTGGGCGTTCTGGGACGAGGAGCCGAAGAAGATCGAGAAGGAAATCGTTCCTGAAGAAATCAAAGATGAGGAGGAAATTTCCACGGAAATGAATTTAAATTTTCCATCGGAATTGAACAAAATTCCTCTAATCGCAAATCTGAATGCTCATTGCCCAGAAACTTCGACGAATTGCACGGATTGCATCGTCGATCTCTTCGAACGATTTCCCGGGATCTGTAGAATAATTTTAATGTTGAAAACATTGAACGACTCGTTGCCGAACGTCAGCTCTGTTCTCGAGAAGAGAACGAACGGGAGGAAGTTTCTGCTCAATTTGCTTGTGAAGAGAAAACAGGAGATCACCGATCTAATCACGGACACTTTGGACGAATTGTCAAAATCGGCTGAATCGATTTCTCAATTTTTCGGCACTAATGAAGCATCGCGGAAGGCGCAGCAGGTTATTATTTTCGTCGAAAATGGAAATAATGGCACTCACGAAACAACGAACAGTGCAGAAAATAAAGAAAATGAGAGCAAGGAGAAAAAAATCGGTAGCGAAGAAAAAATCGATAACGAAGGAAAAATCGATGATGAGGAAAAAATCGATGATGAAGAAAAAATCGATGACGAGGAAAAGATCGAAGACGAAAAAGAGGAAACGGATGACGATAAAAAAGCCGAGGATGAAGCGATCGAAAATAATGAAGAAATCGACCCAAAAACTCGAAGATTCCAAATTTGGAATTCGATGACGGTCGCAGAGGAGAAAGAGTGTTTGGCGAATTTGTGGATCATGAGGAACGAAGCTTGCAAGATTTTGGAAAAATTTTTAGAGATGGACAGCGTACTGAACACGATTCGTGGCTCGAGATCTTTGACGGATTTGATGCCGGGAGAACTTTTGGTCAAAATCGAATCCGATAGACTCAATTTTCTTGATCTCCTCGACAGTATTCGCGAACCCTTGATCAATTACGTAGAATCGAATTTGCCTTACGACACTCGATATTATATTTCTTATCAGAAAGGTAGAATGAGACCAAAATTCCACCATCGTCAAAATCTGTTCACGAATGACAACCAAAAACTCGTTTCCGAAGTCTTTGAAACGCCGAAATACAAGATTGAATTTTTACTCCCTGGCCTCATCAGGAAACCGGAAAAACACGTGAATTTCAGAGACAAACGAATTTCCAGATTCGTTTCGAAATCGATTTTTTATCACCCGATCCGTACCCCTTACCGTTATCCAAGAATTGGAGGACGGAACATGCTGAGGAGAACTGACACTACCGATCATACCCAGGAATCAGCTCCACAATTGCTTTATCCTAAACCGCGTTTGCCTTTTTACGAATTTCCAGCATCTCGGAGTTATTATCGTCGTCCTAAACGACAATGGGTAATTATTATACCATTTTTTAGATCAAGAAGAATTAATAATTGAATTTTTATTAGTAAAAACATTGTTAAATCCTCATTAAAAATGTAGTGCCAACATTAATAAAATTATCAAATGTTAAAAAATATTTAGTTCGATGATGCTCTGTAGATTGATTTTCTTTTTTCATTAAAAACTGAATGGTCGTGTGCTATATATTTTCAGAGTCTTCCCGGAAAATGGCGAATGCGCGGGTCCGTTTTATCACGAGATAAGACGATACACAGGACGAAATGTCGATACGTCTACCATCCGATTCACCTTTCCAACATAGTTGACAAGCTGAAACGCAACCAGCGATTCACCAAATTCTCTTATCCGAGGAGATATCGCTTTTTCAAAAATCATTTTCCAATCGTCTATTAGAAAACTAATTAAATTAAATTTACACCTAACCGCATTGTATTGACAATAAAATTTTTGAATAAAAATTCTGTCTCAATTCCAATGTTTAGTTTTTATCGCCATGCGAAATAGGAATAAACAATTACAACTTAATAATAATAAATACTGAGAACTAATTACGAGGAAACAAGTTTATCGTCAAAATAAGATTCGTGTTATGACCGATAATTGAATCCTGTCAAATTTCCATAAATTTTTTCGCGATAAAAGTACGACACATCGGAGCTGAGTGAGCGCGGAGGAAACGTCGAGATTTAATTGGCGAGGTAGAAATTTAAACGGAGCATTAATGGGTTATTGTTGATTGAAAAAATACGGCGAGGGGTATCGCAGGGAAGTGGGAAGTGAGATTCGAGTTGCGAACCGTGGCCATTGTTAATCAAACTTTTTGCTTCGCGTCGTCATTTTTTTTACGCCAATACGTCTACGTCCATAAATTTTGCTGATCATCACAAGGCTTCTACGAAGACGTAGAACGAGAAAATTCAGTTCCCGATGGATCGTCGTACGCTACGTGTTTGGACTTGGTGCGTCGTCGGGCTCGTCATCGGCCTGATGGCCCGACGAGCGTCGTCGAACGTAGTTAACGCTAAACAACCACAAACAACTAAACCAATTGCTGCTAAAAGCGGCCATCGAAGTGCTAGTAATTATTAAGCTTTCTAGAAGGGGCTACTAGTAATCAAGTTTTCATTAAATCGCGTTCGAAACTCTTTCTTGCTCGATTTATGCCAGATTTATGTGTTAACGGGATTTTAGTTTTTATATTAGTACAACTGTAAAAAGTTAAAAAATATTTTTTCGATATTTTGTATTCAAATGTAACGTTCAAAGTTAAAAGAACGTACAGGAGTCACATTATTTGTGAAAGAAAAATTACAATTCCTTGAACCACTTATAAGGATACGAGTTGCATGAAAACCTGTCTGAAAAGGTTTTTGGATACGACCAAATACCATAGCAGCAAGATTTCTGATTATGGTATTTGCTCGTATGCCCAAACTCTATAAAAACCTGCCACCAACAGTAAGTGAAAACCTTGTTACGGTTTTCGGGTATTTAACATACAGCTTTCTTTAGTGACTTTGTTGAGGCTATTGAAATCAATCAAATTATCTCCAAATGACATTTTATCTCCGTGCAATGTGAGCAGAAATTGGGCATCGATTGCTCGTCAATTTCGATTAGAACAAATACCGTCCATCATAATTCGAAAACATAAGTTTGAAATAAGGATTTGTAGTATAAGTCCTTTCAACCAAATGATTGATATCAAATGAGGGATGACTACGTAGCTGGTTGATAGAATCCATCAAGAAAACAAAGTTGGAGAATGGCCGTAAAAACCTAAGCAGGGTGTGCAGGATGTATTCTAAGGATATCATTTTAACCTTTTAAGAATACTGTAGATTTTCATATGAATTCCTTTCGAACTCATATTGATAGGGTTTATAGAACGTGAAAACTTTATTTGCAGTCGTTGGTGGAACCGATGCCCACATCCCAGGGCCGGACGAAGAAGTTTGGTATCCGTCGCTCGATCCAAGGAAGGCGGCGGTTACCGATAAAATAAAAAAGTTGGGACCAACTGACAAAACAAGAAGGATGGGGTTCACTGATAAAACCAGAAGAGAAATGGTGACCGATAAAACCAGAAGAGCGCCGGTGACGGACCGAACCAGACGGTTGGGATTCACCGACAGAACCAGAAGGTTGGGAGTCACCGACAGAACCAGAAGGTTGGGATTCACCGACAGAACCAGACGGTTGGGATTCACCGACAGAACCAGACGGTTAGGATTCACCGACAGAACCAGAAGGTTGGGGTTCACTGATAGAACCAGAAGAGAGATGGTAACCGACAAAACCAGAAGGGGGACGCCGGCGGTACCCAGCGCAACAACGAAAAGAAAACTTTCGGATGAGCGACAAAATGTAGGCCCGTTACACTCACCACCGGGAGTTCATGGGCGCGAAAGGAGGTAAAAAACTAGAAACAAGAGCAGGAATAAAATATTTTTCGCAAAACTGTTATGGTTAATAAATTAATTTCGGATCGGAGGGTGAATCATAAATAAGAAACGAGCCGAACGAAATATTGCGTATATGTTGATAAAAATGGAGATAAAAGTAGAAAAAAATGCTTCGTTGAGTGAAATGATCGAAGAGATTGGAAAGAACTAATAGAAAAAAAAATCCGGTAACAGATTGGCCGATGTGCCGGTAGCGAATAGCGGAAAAGTTGATGATTGTGATCAACAATTCGAACTGATCAAGGCGCGTCCAGATGCGTGTATTCTTGTACGTCAAGTAAGCAACATAATAAGAGTTTTCAACCGTCGTCGTTACCTCTTGAGACAATTGGCCGACATGGAGCTCGTACCCGCAAGCAGCACCAAAATGAGCTTCACGTCTTTCATTTACGGAGTTCTTCAGGATCTCGTTGCCTCAAACGTTCAAATGAAGAGCCTCATAAATCGCTCGAGACATACAACGAACAAAACGCCAAGATTTCGACACGGACGAAGATCGAAAACCGATTGGACGAGAAGAGAAAAATCAAAAGCCGAAAGAAAGAGCCGAGTGACCAATTCAAAAGACAACAATAAAAAGACGACACAACGATCAAACGACGAACCATTGATTGATGGAAAATTTAATAATCAAACTATTTTGACCATGGGGACCACTATTTTTCCAATCGAGACTTTAAATACCGCGGGAATTTTGAAAAACGAACCGGCAAATCGCTTCCTTGGCATTGAAAGCTTCACTGAATCTGTTAGAACTGACGTGACCATTGAAAACAGGGCTGATAAAACGACCACTGGATTACCAAAAGTGGCAATTATAAATTCGACCAATGTTGATAAAAAGGCGTAAATTTTGCATCAAAGAGATTTTTAATACTGGATTGTTGACTCTGTATTTTGATCCTATAGAAAATAAATTTTGTGTCTATTGGTTCTAAAAGTAAATCGTTGGTCTATAAGATATGTCTATCAAACACTCTATTTTCTGACAGTCCTCTTTCGTATTCTTTATTCCTCCGAGCTAAATTTCGCATTAGCCTTGGCATTGATCCTGAACAATGTGCAATCTGGCATGATCGCGTAACGAGAGAATCGTGCTCGTGACTTTTTGATAACGAACGATAATAGCCCGGAATGGAGGACGAAAATAGTTGAGAAAGATTGAGTGTAGTTCGGGGTCATATACTGACGCACGGGTTGGCAAAAGTTCTTCTAAAAATGTAATATGAGGTAGAATTGGTACGAAAACAACTAAACCAATTATTTAGCAATTTATAGAAAAGTGTTGTGTGACTTGGTATCAACAATTTTGATCCATAACAAATTTACAAAAAATATGCAGCTGAGCAGAATCAAGCAGAAAGGGTCGAAACAGATATAATTAACAATGTTAATTGCAATAAAAATTTAAGATAGGATTAAATCGAATGTACATGATATTTATCTATTTTCAAGATTATTTTTTTCAAAGCCAGTTCGTGTAAACGTAGAATACGGAAATCCGGGGGTGTAACGAACTGTTTACGTGAGTTGTTTAACAAAATGGCAAGTCGCAATGCGGAGGCGAAAGAGCCAAAAGCGCGAAGTGAGAAAGAAAAGTCTCCACCGCTTGGCTTCCATCCAACGGAAATTCCGCCATGTTGATTTTTCGATCAAGCATTCCACCTTTGCGGAAATCCAATATTAAGCTTTGTGAAGCTTCCTTCCTTGCATATAAGTTTTCGTAAAATTTTCTACTCGTCAGACACCGTACATATAAAAAAATGATGGCCTGCATTTGTTTTCATTGGTTTTTAAATTATTTTTACTTCAAGTTAAAAAAATGTATATTTCAATCAGTGGTTTAATTAAAAATCGTATATTTCAATTATATGCCACCCTTCTGATCATATTTCAGTATAAATTTTATTTTCACTCCCAAGATGCAAAAAGTTTACTAATAAAAGTTCGCACGTAATTCTCACGAAGCCCCAATCAGCTATCTTGTAATCCCGCTTAAGTGAATTACAGCTTTATTCGTGCACGTGGGTACAAAAAGTATCTTCCTCAAATCGTGCCTGATGATTTTGTTTGGTTTATACAAAGATTTTTGACCAGATTCATTCTTTTGAGGATGTGTATCACGTAAATATTATTCCCATAGTGATTTTGTATATCATAAAACTCAGTTTATATGGATTTACTGCGCGAAATTATTGCGAAATATATTTGAATGTATTTCCTCGCTTTATGACAAGAGTCGAACAGCTGGACGAGGTGGCCGAGTGGTTAAGGCGTTGGACTGCTAATCCAATGTGCTCTGCACGCGTGGGTTCGAATCCCATCCTCGTCGATTTTTTTAAGCATTTTTTAATCTATTAATAACTAATTTTTGTTATTGACTCTGCATTACTTTCATTCTCATTTAAAATAATGATCACTTTAATGTATAAATTGATGCCCTGGAATCAGTTTTATCGTTGATACGTTTTATTTACAATGATATAATTTTTATTTTTTTATTAATATGACGCTCCTTAATTTTTAAATATTGTCGGAAATGTGCATATACATCTCCTGTACAAGTAAATTCAATCTTCATTTGTTTTTAGGTTTGATATGTGACTTACATAATGAGCTTACAGTAAGTGATAAAAAGTACAGTCGACATTCTCATTTGTTAACTGCTCGGACTTCTCTCTCCTCACATTAGTTAACTTTCCCCTAGATCCCACCCAAAAGCCTCATGATACCGTACCCAATCACTGCATCGATATGCCATCTGGCCTTATGAATAACCATTTATTTAATGGTTAAAAGGAACAAAAGTTATTAAAAATCCAAAAATTGCTTTTTTTTAAATCTCCCGGTAATTCCATATTATACCAATTCTGTTCAAAAATTTATTAAAAAATCCAAAAATTAACTCCTCCCCGGCGGGGAATCGAACCCCGGTCTCCCGCGTGACAGGCGGGGATACTGGCCACTATACTACCGAGGAGATACGTATTCGGAGAACTCTTGTACTATATAAACACTTCAGCGATGAAAAAAAATTTTTTTTTCAATTTTTCGGGGAAACAAACTTAAAAGTTTTGTTAAAGTGCCAAACTAGGCCAGTTAAAATATAAGTCCAAAATGTTAATAATAAGGGTGTTCGCATTGCACTTTTCGATTTCCTACAAGTTTCTTACTCTTCGGTCGTATGTCGTGAGCGGACGACGACTCATCGTCTTATTCAATGCGACTTGGATCTTAAGGTCCTACTGGTACACACTACGTGCTTCTATAATTCAACTATTGTTGCCGCGTATTGCTTTTGGAACTCGTTGCCTCCAACTCTCCGTAAGATTGGCTAGAGGCTGGCTATTAAGAATGCACTCTCTTTGATTACCTTGTTGCTCCAAACTCAGATATCGAGTCATAACCTCATAAACTTACTTTAAGTTATAGTTCTCTGCTGACTCATATTGCTGCTTTTAAATTGTTAAATTGCTACACAGATATATTGTTAATGCTACTTTGTACGTAAGGGCCCGTCCTTAGTATAATAAAATCTAGCTATCTACGGACCTCACGCATTTTCTTTCTTTCTATTTCATACATATACACACTTATACTTATTCAATTTAGTACTAGCACTATATAGAAATTATTATTTAATGAATTAAATTATTTTTGCATATTCCAATACTAGAGAATTAAACGCTCTACAAAGAAGATTCCGGCAGTATGTGGGGTTGATCGATTAAAGACGTGTGATACGTTAACAAGATTCTTTTTATTTCAACAGAATAACAGCGTTACCGCGTCGGTATGAAGTCCGAAGACTGACTGACCGAGCATGCTAAAATATCTACATTATATACAATTTTTGGGTTAACTAGCGCATACAAAAATTAGAGGAAAGGGAAATATATTTTGAGAAAGGAAAAGGATTCTCAAATAATGCTTAAAAAGAATATGCGAGCTGCAAAAAGCAATATAGTTTCGACCGACGAGCGTCCGTTGAGGACGGCTCGTTTTATTGCGGTAAGTACCGAGCGGAGGTACAATCGGTAAGAATAGGAAAACGATTAGTAAAGAAAATAATAACGTATGGAAATCCCGGACAATAAAACGATTGATACTCGAAAGAAGTAAGAACTGAAAGTATAAAGAAAAGTGTTGAAAACAAGAAATCAAAATATTAAAATAAAATATAAGAGAATCGAAACGACAAAACGATTATAGGAAAAGATCGCTATTTTTCTGAAGGTAGAAGACTGGAGTCCCCATAAGTATTTCAAAAAAACTAACGTGCACAGTTGGAGGTGCAAGGATTTCCTGAATTTGGTAAACGAGTTTACCTTATCTAAAATAACCTCTCTGTGGAATGTTGAAATTTTAGATTTAAAACCTTCGCGGTCCTTAAATCTAAAAAAAATTATTTTCCTACTTTTTCTACTTCCGATTCCTGTTTAAGTTTCTCTTGTCTTTTTTGCTTCCCCTTCATAAGACGTCGCTTGCGTTAGGTTGCTATTTCTCCTACCATTGCAAAACTTCACTCACTTCACAAATTCACCTTAATTCTTCGTCACTGTGCAGTATTTTTTTCACTCGGTATGAACGTTGCAGCACGACTGCGTGCTGAAGAATGTTGCGCTCGTTATTAAAATAATGACTTGAGGTAGATATACAAAAAATTGTGAAATAATTTCTTGGAGCTCCGTACAGATTGTCCTGAAAATTTGTGAATATCATTTTTAATAGCTGTGAAAACACTTAAAAAATGTAAAATACAAAACGTTGAGCGTACAATAGGCCCACATGTATGCGCTTGCATAAAATATTTATATATCAGTACAGATTTGTGTAGATAATTTGTGAAAATAAATCGTAAGGTTTCCAATAGCTTTTTATAATTTTTTCACCATGTGCCCGGCTAGCTCAGTCGGTAGAGCATGAGACTCTTAATCTCAGGGTCGCGGGTTCGAGCCCCGCGTTGGGCGTTTTTTTTAATAGCAAAGATTTTTTCATAATTATTAAATTATCGAAAACACTAGATAGTACGTCTAATTTAATAAAACTTGAATAAGATGTGCCAAATAATTATCGTAATGAAAAAACGTTTTCGCGCCTTCAAGTCTACAACAATAAGCGAAAATGTCTCCTAGCTGAACAAATGTCCTGACCTCATTTTCATTGAAAAAGTAAGATCGTAATATTCGATACAAAAGCTCGAAGAAAATTGTGAGGAAATCTAATATCGACAGAAAAAGAGACGAAATGAAAAAGGATCCATTCCTTCCAATCTTTTTTATATATTGAAAGTTACAAAGGACCTTTTTGAATACGATGATATTAACAAAGGCAATAATGCAAGATACATAGAATGATAGAAATAAAAAAAAATTTTTTACAACTAAAAATTAAAGTTTGTTCCAGAAAGATTACTGAAGTTTTTCGGGTGCCTCGGTCTATTTTTAGGATCATGATTCCTACCTTCAGTGGTTGTAGATGAAATTGATTTTGGCGAAGAATGGTCTGGAGTGCTGTCTGGCCGCAAGAATCCATCCCTCCCCGATCTCGTTCCTTTCATCCCCACCCTTGGAGTTTTGGAACCGTCGTACGCTACGCAGTACGGAGGCGTATCTCATCGTCAGAGTTTTTCCTCCTTTTTTCATTTCCTTTTTTCGTGGGCTCGTTTCTTTCGCTACTCGACGATCGGTTTTTCGTCGCCTTTTAATATAATTTCTGTTTTCCTTTCTTCCTCTTTCTATTCAATTTTTGTCTCGCTTTTTTTTCATTTTCTTTCCTTTAACAATGCTCGAACGTGCTAAAAGAGCTTTCTCGACGATGGACCACAAACCACGAATAAACGATCGTAAATTCTCTACCATTGCGCAATTTCCCATAGCCCTTTCTCTCCTTTCATCATCTCTTCGGTCTCTCTTGCACCCTTCCATCTGTTTGCACGATATTTCTCGTCAAAACTATTGTCGAAAAACCGCACACAGTACTTAAGAATTTACCACATTGTGTCTAGCAATTTGTCGGCTCGTCGACGAAAAATTACCGCAACTTCCTGACTCTGTCGAAAAAGTTTTTGTCCTCTGTTTTGCATTTTTGTAGAATTCATTTTCTCATTTTTCATTTTATACTGTGCGACAAAATTTTGAAAATAAATTTCACGTTACACAAAATTGAAAACAGATTTATCTCACGTTTAGTTAAATTTCTTTATGACCTGAAAATAGATTTTTACATAAATATTATTTTTAATAAAAAATTTAACAATTCGATGTTTGCTATTATGGGAAAATGTGTTAGTTTTATCTCAAGCTCAGTGCGAGTATGTGAAATGTGCGAGATCGAAAAGCATTAATTTTGCACAAGAGCCGAAGGGAGTTTATCGGAATCCCTGAAAAGCGATAAGACGTCCCGGAAGAGTCCGCAAGGACCGTCCGTAATCCCGTGTATATGCCCAAAGTTCGAGCGTAATCCGAAAGACACCAAAGTATATGACCAGAGAATGAGTATAATAAAAAACGTGCGGAAATGATACAGAAAAAAATGTAGCCCATTACGATAAATCAGTAGGTTTTGTGAAGAGATTTAAAGCGTGTGATATAATTAGAAGCATAAAAATCATTTAGTAAAAAATGTTTAGAAAAAGCAAAAAATGTTTAGAAAAGCAAAAAATGTCAAATTTTGAGAACTTTTATATTTATACTTTTCGATATGAAAAATTGATTTTTTTACTAGCAAAATGAAGAGAATATCATATTTGTGAGATAAAAATTTTATTAAATTATTCGCTTGCCCATAGAAATATTATTTATTTCGTTGCTTAATTATTGGGGATGTAGATAAAATTATTTAAAAAATTTATTTATTTTTAAAATCTTAAAATTTTTTAACTAAAAAAAGCCACAAAAAAAAAACTAAAAAAAATCTTCACAAAAAAAATTAATAACATTTTTTACGAAGGATATCGAGTGAAAAAGTTGAGCAGTTGCCAAAATTCGACGATTTCGAGGAAAGACCTTAAATGCGATTCTTCCGTAACAAAAGTCAGATAAGTTTCATAATCTTCGACACGGAGGAGAAAGCGGAAGGCAAAGTAAAAGTAAAACCAGGAGGGATGAGAAGTCAAGAATCGTATCGAAGTAGAAACTTTTGAACGTCGACGAATTCGAGAAGAAAAAAATATAGAGAACAGCCGAAAGGAATAAGTAAAAAACCTCAAAGAGTCGACGGAGATGAGGAAATTGATGTAAAGAGGAAGAAGAATGAGAAAGAGAGATATAGAAAGGAAAGTACGTCCGTGGGAAATGATAATTGCGTACCGACTTGCAAAGAGTCCTTGAATCCTCGAGCAGACGAAAACGCTCCGTGCACTTTTCCTCCTCAATTTTTTTCTCCCTTTTCATTGTTATCTCCTTTTTAAATGTATTTTTTCATTTTTTTGTGTTTTTCATAGTTTCTTTTACGCTTTTTTTCCCTTGTGTATCTCGTACCTTCGCTTTCTGGCTCGCTATTTCAACGCTGGAACCGCGCCAGGACAAATATCAATTTTATGACGTCTATACCGAAAATCTTCTATATTCACCGTCTCTGCCGTTGAACTGGCGTCTCCTGGAGATTCCCACATTTTTTTTCCTCAATTTTTTACATTTTTTTTTCTTTACAAGTTTTTCTTTACAGGCAAAAAATGCATTTAGAATCCTTTAAATTCACGCAGCTTGCCAAATTGATCTGGATAAGACCCGTGACAATTTTCTACACATTTGAAATTTTGATACATTTTTGATGTCAGCAATTTTTGGAATTTTTAAAATTTTTGTTTCTATTTTTGGAGATAAAAATTTCAAGTTCCAAAAATTTGGATGACGTGTAACTGTAAATAATGTGTATGTATATTTTTCCGTTCTGCGAGCTTGCAATTAATTAGTGCAGTCTAACGAGACTCGAGTGCGTGAGACGAGAACCGATCGATCAATTTTCCGAGCCATTGAGAAATAAAAATGCGTGAATAATTCTGAAATAGATTTTTTTTTAAATTTTTTCAACACGTATCGTTCAGGTAGAAAAATCCACCACGTTTTTTCGTCACTGCGAAATTTCTTCAGTCTTCAAAGAAAAATTCAAATTGGAGAAATTTTTTGCAAAAGTGAATGCAGTTAAAAAAATCGACTAATTTAGTATACCGAATTTCTAAAAGTTCTTGAAAAATTGAGTGTCGGATGAAATTCGCTGAAAGTTCATCGGAGCAGAAACGTTCCGGAACATCGTGAAAGGCGTTCGAGGATAATGGATAAAGTGCACGCGCAATATTCTTCCGCTGGTGTGTATTGATGCGCATTTTACGGTAAATTGGTCAAGCGAACGCGCCCTCGACGATCCTCGCCCTCGCAACAACCCTATGCAATCTTCCGATGCATATGCATGCACATTTTCGTATACTGGAAACGTTGCATACTCAATAAATTCTTGAAATATCTCATTTATTTACTACTTACTAAATATTTCTGTTGGAATCCGTGAAAAATTTTATAAAATAGTAAAATTTGTGATAATTACTAAGCTGTATTGATAGTTAATAATTTGGTTTGAATAATTTTTTTATAAAATTTAAGATATTTTTTTATACACAGAAAAAAAATTTATTCATCCAACAAAATATTAATTGGTCTAACAAAATACTAATTGATTGAAGTAACATTTTGTTGGATCAACTAAACTCTTCTTTCAATGTAAATATTATTTTTATAAATTATTTTCTCTTGATCTAATATTCTCAACATTATTGATATATATAAATAAAAAAAATTCTATTTTGTTTCACGAATTTTTACAAATTCGACTTTCCAAAAATGAGTAAAAAAATGTTCTCAAATATTTATTTAATTTACGTATTAATCTGTAACAAGTAAGCTAAGAAAAATGAATTACCGCGATCATCCTGACAAGATTGATGATGATATTTACTCGTGGTTTATAAAAGACGAGTCTGAAAGAACTTTGGGGATTACCGTAATGTTTGCAATCACTATAATCCCCTCGTTGACGTTTCATCGTCTTTCTCACGCAAGGATCCAGGCTCGTCTTCGTCCTGACGATCCTCGGCGGGTTTTTCTCCCTCCGAGACGAGAAAATGGGCGAATTGAGGGAAAATATAGAAATTTGGGTGAAAGAAGACCCTCGTGAAGAGTCGTGAAAATTTTGAGCTCTCTTTTTTCCCTTCAATCGTAGGATGAAATCCCATACGACTGGGGACGTACACGCTGCCGAGGATGACGAATTGCCGTCTGAATAAAAAAACCCCTCGATCGCGTATCACCTTTTTTCTCTCAATCCGGAATCCAGGTCTTTTCTATTCTTTGATACCGTCTTATTTTTCTGTCAAAATTCAAAACGATCGCAAATGCGCGAAATGAAATCAAAGTTTTTTTTTAAACTTTAATTTCTTTAATTTTAATTTTAAAACTTTAATCATTTTTTAAACATATTTTTTAGTAAATAAAATTATCTTTCGACTCCATATTTAAATTGCCTATTAAAAAGTTTAGATTTTTTTAGAAGTTTTTCAAAAAATTCTGTCTCATTTGCATGCGAATATCGGAAAATATTATTCATGGAATTTTTCCCCCCGACAAGGACACGTCCGTGAAAGTTTTTTCCTTCCTGTACATGGGAAGTAGTAACAGAACTGTCGTCGGTATGCATAACCGTTTCCGTTACGTGAGCTAGAATGAGAAAATCCAATGGACTGTAGTAAATGTAAAGTGGCGCGAATAAACATTGTTCCCACGATAAGAATGCATCCAAATGAACTTGAACATGCGTTCCCTATTCCTGAATAAAAAAATGTAACGTTACAATATTTTTGTTATTAGAAATCTCCTTTATATATTGATCTATTTTTATTTGATTTTACCATTATTTATCTTAAATGTCATGAATCAAAGCAGTGAATCATTGGAGAAATCCAAAATATCGCTTTATAATTTTAAAATAATTTTTCTCTTATTTATATTATTTTATATAGTAAATTTCAAGCATACCTGAAATAATTTTTTTGTTGATTTTTCGACATCAGCAGAGACAACGTCATTGAAGGGCCTTCAATACAAAAATTGCATAGTGGAGCTGTAATGAATGCTGTAAAAAAAAATTATTAATTTTTTTAGACATTGACAATAAAATTCAATTTTTCCTGCAAAGATTTACAGCTAACCGGATTTTAGTATCAGTATTCACAATTTATTGGACTTGCGGTAAGACATTAATTTCTAGAATCCGGATGATTGAGAGCTGTATTTTCTATCGTTATGTCTCGTTCTCCGTGTATTCGCAGTGTCCATTATCCTTGAGCTATCGCATCGCATCCCTCGAAACGAACGAGCTTGCGGACGCATTCGTCGATGCACCTGTCTCGCTTCCACTCGCTTCCTCCTCCCTTTCCACGCACGAGCGTTCTCCCACTTGGCGCATTTGGAAAGTGTGTACGTTGCACGAGGAAGGGTGTACATCCCTTTTGATCCTAGAGAACAGAGAAAGAATGAGACGAGAGCGAGAAAGCAGCACGAAGAAACACGTGAAAGTGAGCGAAAGAGAGAAATAAACGAGAAAGAAACGCTAAAAAAAATAACTCAACACTAACCTTCGTGCGCGTCAGCGCAGCGCGCACTGTTCACAGCGGAGCCGGGACTCCCCTTCCAGCCGGTCTTCCCCCCTCCCGCTTCGCCGGCCGACCATCGATGGCGCCACTACGCTCGCGCTCGTGCGTTACGCCAGTCTCGTACGAGCCACCGACATGTGAGGTCGTTGTCAGACGCGCTACTCTTCCTCATGTCACTTACGATCTCAAACACGCGATTTACTGTTTAGTTTACGTTTCTTTTTTTTATTTGTGACTAATCGAAATGTGTTTTCTCATTCGTTTCGGGGATTCGTGATCTTCGGTAACTTGTGTATGCGATTTTCGAACGAAAAGAGTTTTTGTTTTTATCTCCGAAAACCTTCTGCTCGTGCGAGTGACGTTTTCGAGTTTGCTGTGGGTGATTTTTTTCGTTTTCGCTGACTCGGGAGACCCAGATATCGAGGTTAACTTTGCTTCGAGCCCTGGAAACCCTGATGGAGGATGACGTTCGTTGGAGAAGGTCAGTTACGAAATTTTCTTATGTTTTTTTTCGTAACTAGTACGCCTGCGTCGGTGATTTTTCTAGTTTAACCTCGTAACGAGTATTTTCGTCGAGAATCTTACAAATTCCCACGCTCAGAAAATTTTCGTATTCCCTTTTTTGATATTTTAAAATGTACTTTAAAATTGAATAAATTTGTATACGAATTTCACTTAACGAAATATCTCAAATTGAAAGAAATATCAAAATTTACATTTATGGAAAAAAGTTCTCGTGTCACGTGTTCGTCCCAATTCTCACATTTTTACTCATTTAAGAATAAAAATGTAAATTGCTCGTTTCAAATTATGAATTAATAATGAGCAATTATTTCTAATGTTTTCCTACTGATTTACAATTTTGAATCTTCGTTGATTTTAATGTGTCGGAAAACGAAAAACAGAGTCAAATATTTGAATGAAACACGAACTCCTGTCCTTGGTGAAAAATTCGTCGACGAAAATCTTCACTTTCTCAAGATCCTAAGTACACGGGTCTCTGTGTACAAAATTACTGATACGCGTTGACGGGCTCAATCTTTTGGCAAAGTGCTGTGAATTCTTTCACTCGAGCTTTTCTCCTACTTGAGCTTTTCTCTCGCTCATTTTTTCCTTCAAGGGATAAAAATGCACTATTTATTATTATCATTTTTAATGACAATTTTCATTCAATATTTAACCTAAAAAAATATGACATTGAATGAAAATCACGTGAATAAAATTGACTATTAACGTGAATAAAAAAACTGACGAGTTGTCAGTAAATATTGACACGATTAAAAATTCAATGGGTACTCGAATCGTTTACTCGAATCGGAATGAAAAAAAAAGTTCATAACAGGGACGAAGCGATTTTGCGCGAAACGTTTAATAAATGGGGAAGCGCGTGTAGGTGTTCGGGGACAAGAAAAGAGCGGAAAAGATGATATTGGAGAGATAAAAGGCGGGGTGGATTTGCCGTCAAGGATTGAGGGGAAGGATTGAGGTTGCAGGAAGGATGAAGAGGATGGGAGGAGTTTTATCGATCGCCGGAAGAGGAAGGGCGGAATCCGAACGCTTTTTGGTCATAAGTTGAGCCCTTACGTTACGAAGGTTTTACTTGCGCACATGTCGCTCTCGTGCAAAAAGCTCGCAGGAACGCTCGGGGAGAGCTTAAACGCGTGCACGCGAGCGGGGCCGAGTTCCGCTCGCCTGGAAGGGCAAAGGGTCGATCTCGACGCGTCTTTGCTTCCCCCTTTCACCGGAAGTGGGAGAGGCTGCGCCATTGTTGCCGCTCGGAGAGAGTGCGAGTGAGACGGAGAGATGAAAACGGTCTCGCGGAATCTCTGCTGGGTCGTCGCAGTCGTCCTCTGCACCGGAAACGCTTCGTGAGATTCATCGCCTACCCTTATTTTCATCGTACCCTTTTCCCTTTATTTTAATTCGGATTTTTTTTTATGTATTTTTTGCGAATTTTTTTTTCTAAACAATTTTTTTTGCTTTTTTGCAAAGATAAAGATTTTCTCTGATTTTTAGTTTTAAATATTTATCTTTGAAAAATATTAATATTTATCTTTAAAAAAAACTACCCCCTATTCTTTGTTACAAGAACAATGTCTAACCATTTTTTTTTTCATAGAAAAACGTGCAGCGAAATATTCGCCGAACGAACCACTAACATCACGTCAATTATATTCAATTATATTGCGATATAATGAAGAGAATCCGTTTATGCATCCTCTTATAGTGTAGTGTCCATATAAATGGAATTTTTTGCGAATTTATTTTGAATCCAGCGATGAAACGCATCACTAAGCCTGAAAGCTCTTCGCAATAATGATCATAATAATTGGGATTTTCTATTGAGTTTGCACCTCGTCCGTAGTTAGAAAATTTGCCACCAGATGTCATATTGACTTTTGTCAGATCCCAATAGAAAGCTTTTTTTCCTGTAAGATCGCGTTGGATTTATTTCAATCGGTTCAGCCATTGCCGAGATGTCATAATTTAACATGCTCCATTTTCCAATTGTAGCACAGCTTTTTTCTCATAAATTCACTCACAATCATAAAGACGTATGTTTAACTGTTAGCAGAATAAGATATTACTGTATACTGGAAAGTTCACCCAATCGATAGCTGTATATCACTCATTTCTATCCCCTTAGTCGAATAAAGTCTTATGTAGGTACGAATCTATGAGGAGTTACGCCCTTCTAGGTATCGAAATTTGCAAATACGTGGTTTTAGGCTCCGTAACCGTGTTCTTGATATATTTTCGAAGTCTGATTGAAATGGAAGTGTCAAAGGAAATCGTTCAATGACAGATGTGAAGGTAATCGACCTCACAGGTTGAACAGAGCCAATTGAATCGAAAAAAAATTTTTAAGATTTTTCTCGATAATTCTAACAATCGTCTGACTGGGTATATCGAAGAAAACTTTTTTATTATGTTTATAGTAATCCATTGATCATATTTAGTGAATAAAAATACTAATAATGACAAAATTGAGAATAATCTGAATGTCTCGGTAATTCACTCTGAAATTTGGAAAAAAATAAACGAAGGCAAATCTTGTGAATTTCTGATAAGAGGCAGAATTAATTATGATCTTTTTGTACGAGTATAGACACTATAGACTACTTTGACAACTTGCCAGTTTCTACAACTATAATCGTGGATTAATAAAAATCACATTCCCACGAAAGTTTTCAACAGAAATTCAGAGAGGAACTTGTCAGCGAAAGTTTTATCTCTGTGTACAGTAACTAAAGACTCGAGTCCGGAAAATTCTACGGCTTCGTCCTCTGCGAAATTCCGGGGATGTCGGTTACTTGAGAACTATCCAACTTCGACTCGACAGACACGTCGATTCCTTTTGGCAGTCAAACCTAGAATCCTCGACCACTATTTCAAATTTCGAGTCGAGACTCCGAAAGTGGAGTTCTCTTTAATTTATTCGTGACGGTATTCAGATGGTACAACTCGTGCAACGTGAGATCGATAATGAAGTGTATGGGTCAATTCTATTTTATTGATTAACCGGCTGAGATAATTTTAGATAATATTTTAGATAAAATTTGAGATAATATTTTAGATAAAATTTGAGATAATATTTTAGATAAAATTTGAGATAATATTTTAGATAAAATTTGAGATAATATTCTAGATACAATTTTAGATAAAATTTCAGATATTTTTTTTTATACGAGAACAATTATTGTATGATTTTCGTTTATCGTCATTCATTCGTGCATACGAGTTTATTGTTTTAATTTTGTGAAATCGATTATAATTTACTTTGCGACGTGACTGCAGCGTCTGAACGTGTGGTACTGAATTGATTCAACCATCACGTTTTAATATTTTTCAAAAGATATAGCAACCATTATCAAAATTTCACTTGAATCTTTGTATTTTTTACTTTGTTTATTTATTCAAATTATTTAATAAGTTAATAAAAAAATGTAATTGACAAATTAATTTAGTTTGATAACTTTTTTGTTATTTAAATCAATTTTACTCTGTTCCGGATTAAACTTGTTTATTATATTCGGTTTTTTTAAATATTGCACTTTGAACAAATACAAAAAAATTTATTGATATCATAAAAGTCATAAATCCTCATATTCTCATAAACGGTTCTTAAACCCTGAGAAAAAGGTTAACGTCCACAATAAACGTCAATAATTCCAATAAAGATTTTGCAGTCGAAAATAATAAAATTTAACACTCGTCAACAAAGTTTTTATCACAATAATCTAAAAATAAAAAGCAGAAGAGTAATAAAATCCGAGAACGAAAAACGCACTCTTTGCTGCAATCCGAAGGGACTGTGACCGATAAAATTGTTACAGCGTTTCGAAAGAAATAATAAATACGATTTTTATACCGTACATGTACGGCGAGTCTTAATAAAAGGCATTTTATCGCCAAATTTATTTTTCCTGAGGAAAATGATTGTCCGGAGAGTCCGTAACGTCTATATATCCACCAAATTAATCAAAACAATGCAAGCTGGAAATATATTTTATATCCGAAATCTTTTGTGCGATGGGATTTCTTAGCCAGAGCGATGATACACATATATACGTATATCTAGAATAGGGTCGAATTGTCCATCCCCCATAGACTTTCTTTTCTTCCTCAGGGTTCCTCCCTCACGGCCATTCCTCGTTGTCGAGCTTTCTCATTTCATCTTTATCGATGTTATTCAACGAATGGCCGTAAAAATAGTCGCGAGGGAATTTATTCAATGGAGAACTTCACCAAGATGGAACGTAGAAAAGGAATGGAAAATTTAACTTATCCGCGTTCCATTTACGGAAAATGAAATTTATTATTGTTGGAGTAATTTAAATTAGTAAGGCAATTCTTTGCTTTAGCTGTTTTTCCGAAAAATGACGATAACATTTTTTTTACGATTTATTACTATTTAATGATGTGAGGAAAAATAACTAAATCAGGGAGCTTAACATTTTACAATAATGAATATTTTATTAACAAAAAATTTTTTAAAAGTAAAAAAAGTAATGATAAAATAGTTGATTCAAAATATTGTGAAATCATTTTGTGATCAAGTAAAAAAAATATTACAATTTTTTTGCATAGATTCCATAATCAAAAATTGGTGGTATGACAAATTAAATTTTATATATTAATTGAAAATCCTTCGAAAATTATCAAAAATTTTTTTTTAGATATTTCACTTCTTTTTGTTAAAGAAACGAACAAATATGAGAATCGTAAGATGAAAAATTTTAATAAATAGGTATCTTGTGTTTTTGGGAATTCAAAATCTTTTATTTGCATATTTGGTCTGAAGTGGCTCGTTTACGCGCGCACTCGACTCTGCACTCTCCGTCGTCTCTTGGAAAATCGAGTCGAAAGGCCGATGACCTGTTCTTGCTCCACCACCTCGCACGTATCCACCACCTCACGTATTAGGTATTAAGGGTGCTGCCATTAAGAGTTTTTTCCGACTCTCTTTCTCTTGCTACATATCTTTCTATCTCTCGCCATTTTTTCTCACGAACCACGACAGTCGATTATTCCGCTTAACATCACGCAAATGAACCTCTCGTGCCCTTCGGACATGATTTACAAAAGGAATAGCGCCCAGCGACGAAGCAGGAAACACTGAAAGGTGAAAAAATTCAACCTTATGAATTGTGTAACATGTTGATCGATTTTTCTTTTTTCTTTTTGAAAATTAGTTTTGAAAAACTCCAAATATCATGAGAATACTTTCAAATTTGTTTTTCATTTAAAAAATTAAATAATAACAAATAAAACAAAAACATGTTTTTAATAAAAACTTAGAGTAAACATTATTAATGGGTTCTTGGATTAAAAATATTTTATATTTTTATAATATAAAGATTATATAATTTTGATATGATATCGAATTATATAAATATATAATATTATATTATGATGTTGATATTATCTTATATTACAAAAATATTTTCAATTATTTATAGGAAAATTATATTAAATATTATTATAATTTAATATAATAATATCTATTATTTAATATTTTTATCATATAAAAAAATTATTGTTATAAATTTGATATATTCGACCAAAGTTTGTTTATTGTTTTCCAAAGAGTAATTTGTAATGACAAAGCGAGCTTATTTTGGTTATCAGGCTCGAACATCTCTGGGTGGGGCAAAAAGTCAATAAATTAGGGGTGCAGCGCTCGGTCCTTTGGTAATTCGATACAGCCTGTCATTTTTCAATTGATCACGTTATTACTCATCAACTGCGGCATATGCATAAAACACATACGATCGCGACGTTTTCGTTGATAAGTATAGGGTGTAGCGACACACCTCAGCAATTTGAAACAATTTTATCGAAAAAAAGGGAAAAAGAGAAATCATTCCTCGACTGCGCCCCATTTCTGGTAACAGTCAGCGCTTTACGACCGCTCGAGAATAAATTATCGTTCCGACGTTAAATCGAATCTCATTCGTTCTTAATTTATTATTCTTTAATAAAAATCGAACATTAAATATTCCTCTCATGACGATTTTCTGGAATAAATTATCGATTATCCCTTTTATTAATAATAATGATAACGTTAATCATAATATCGTTCGTTCAAAATTGTTTATATTAACGTTAATTAAACTAATTAATTTCCGAAATATCGTAATTCATTCGAAAATTATTTTTTTTATTAAAATTTATTCAAAAATTATCCGAAAGAGTAAAACTTTTGACAGATTGACAATTATTGAAATAAATGGCAAACGTAATAACAATTTCCTTGCCATTTCTGTTGTGTAAAATTCCTCCGGATTCGCGAGAATTCTATCGTATACCACGAAAATCCTCGAGCTTTTCTCCTACGAGATTTTACGTCGGTGTTTCCCGGGGATGAAATCCGGACGAAGGCACGAATGCGCCCTTGGACATTTCCGTGATGCCCTACGGGCATCGGAGCTTCTCGCTGTCTTTCCGTTTCTTCACGTACAAAAAGCTTCTTCTCGAGACACTATCCGAGCAAACTCTCTTTCTATTTTTTTTTTCATCTTTTTATTTTCCCGACTTCTCTACACGTTGGAATTTAGTTCTTAGATGCTTGTCGTCTAGACGTCAATCCCGCGATACAGGAATATACTTCGGAGTGGCTTTTTTCAAAATTATTATTATTAGTCACTATGAAAGTTTTTTCGAAAGCTTTTTTTATAGAGCTTTCCAAAAATTATTATTACTATCGCTATAAAGATTTTGCCAAAAGCTTTTTTATAAAGCTTTTTAAAATTTGTACTATTACGATGAAACTTCAAATTTTTTTTCAAAGTTCTTTAAAAATTAATGTTATTGCTCTTTTTTCAAAATTATTATTATCACTGTCACTATGGAAGTTTTTTCGAAAACTTTTTTATAGAGCTTTTCAAAAATCATTATTAGATACTATATAGAAAGATTTTATCAAAAGCTTTTTTACAAAGCTTTTCAAAATTATTATTATTAGTCACTATGAAAGTTTTTTTCGAAAGCTTTTTTATAGAGCTTTCCAAAAATTATCATTACTATTGCTGTAAAGATTTTGCCAAAAGCTTTTTTATAAAGCTTTCTAAAATTTGTACTATTACCATGAAACTTCAAAAACTTTTTCAAAGCTCTTTAAAAATTAATGTTATTGCTCTTTTCAAAATTATTATTATCACTGTCACTATGGAAGTTCTTTCGAAAACGTTTTTATAGAGCTTTTCAAAAATCATTATTATTACTAGAAAGATTTTATCTTTTTTACAAAGCTTTTCAAAATTATTATTACTATAAAGATTTTTTCGAAAGCTTTTTTGCAAAGCTTTTTCAAATTTATTATTGTAAAAATATTGTTATTATCGATTTTATTATTCAGAATATTTTGCTGTAGCTTCCACTTTGTAAATTGTGATTAGATTTTATTATCCTTTAATCTACTTGATGCATTTTTCTTCGTTCGATCGTTTGGATTTTTTTCCGAGACGATTCATCAGGACCTTTTTCCTTCGTCGTGTCACTTTTACATTGACATCAATCTTACGGGATCCCAAATCCCCGAACGCTGGCACCATTAACAACACAACGAGGTCTGATCCTTATTAATGAAGGTTTTTGTCCTTCGGGTAATTAATATCCTTATCGCATTAGAATTCGACGTTTTTAACGGTGAGAAGCCTTTTTGGCATCAACAGGATGTTGGAACAAAATTTTGGAGTAAAAATTCAAGCACAAATTTCCTCTTTTTTATAAAAATTTCATCATTATATTTATAAATTCAACTTCGAAAAAAATTTCAAAATTTTTTATACTTTCTCGGTCATAAACTTCAATTTTTTCGATTATTTTTTATTCTTCATTCAACGGACACATCAAAATTTAATTGAAAACCGAAAATAAGTATACTATTGACCTCCCCGATAAAACCAACTATACACACGATATTCCGAAAAAGGGAAATTAAAGAGGATGGAAACAAAAAAAGAAACGAACAAAACGCGGTTTTTCTGTCACGTTCAATGGTCTTGAAAAATAAAAAAAAAATTGTCCACGTACAAAATGGCTCTCGTACCAGTCGGGCAAGATCAGCAAAGAGAAATGAGCGACCGAGAGGGAAAAAAACGAGGAAAGAAGAAAAAAAAAGAGATCGAGAAAAAAAAGGAGAAGACAAAAAAAATATACTAAGAGACAGAGAAGGAAATATCTCGAGTCTGGCATGAGTTGGCTCGATGGGCAGGGTGATGCATGACAATGCGAGTAAACGAGTGATGACAGGGTTTTGTGTATACCAGCGGGGTAAAGAGAAAAGTCTCGGAAAAGAGAAAAAGCGACTCGGCTGCAAGTTATTCCAGTAGCCAATAGCAAACGGCATTATACCGCCGCGCAGGGAGCATCAGGATAAACAGGAATACGCGAGTTACACTCGCTCGTTTTTCATTCACCATGAATGAAAAGAAAATACGCAACCGTGCGCAGGGCCCAGAGATATCTGCAGGTGCACACGCGCATTTTTTCTCGCTTTGTTTCTCTCTTTCTCTTTTGTGATATCCCGATCGATTTCTCTCTTGTTTTTTCATCATTCGGCTTCGATATAGGGGAGGGGAGGGCAAAATGGGGTACGGGGGGCAAAATGGGGTACCCCAAAAATTTGGTGAAAATTTACAATATTTCAAATTTTGATCAAATTTAATATCAAAT
>JAPYYX010001363.1:15316-60697 GCA_030522605.1 Cremastinae sp. B BG-2022a | reverse complement strand
TGACATCGACATTTTCACGTTTTTTCGTATTAAATCGCGTTTTTATCAAAAAATAGTTCGGTAACATGCATTTTTTAAGACTCTAATGGAATCTTTGATATTTATTTGAGATAAAAATCGAAAAGTTGTAGACCTGCTAGGTCTAGAAATGTACTTAACGACCTTCAATTGAACGCGTTTGTTTAGCATCGCGCCATAAGACGCTGTACAAAATTCCCATATTTCGAAATTAAATTTCTCAAAAAAACGGTCGGTGAGGTATACTTTTTTTTGTTCTAATATGTCCAGTTTCATCTGAATTATAACATATTTTAAATTCAGATTTTCGTCTAATATCATCGATGTTTGATCAACCCCCTTAACAGATCTAAAAAAAAAAAAATCTCAGCAAATTTTAGTTCCATAAATTTTAAAAATTTTCTTTCCATTCCGAGGATCATTTTTTCCACTAGGAAAAGGCAGAGAGCACGAGCTACATGGGAGCCAAACGGGCTCGAGATATATCTGCTCGAAACGAGGCTAATCCTATATCGAGTGCGCTCGCCGAAGGCAGTCCACGGAGGACGGAAAATGTCGTGGAGAGAACGGGACAGACCGAAAGACGGAGATATAGATAATAAAAAAGAGACTAAACAGAGACGGAGAGAGATGATAGAAGAATTGTAAACGAGCTGTATCACAGAGAAAGACGTCGTGCTTAATTATTTAGCTAATTAGCGCTATTGAGATTGCTCGGCAATGCCTTGTGCCTCGTGTTGGGATGCACTTCCATCGAGAAATGTGCACGTGTGTGCCCCAAACGTGGGCGCGAGCGTGCGCTGCTACCAACGTCGTTTTCTCCAATATGGGCCACACGAGCTACCGAGATTAAAATAGCTTCGTTTACAAGATAATAATATGCTGCTTTTATACCCCATTACTTGAGTACGTATTGTGTATACTTTGAAAAAAAAAAAAAAAAAAAAAACGAGAAATCGTTTATTACTCGGATCGAAAATGAATCACTTTGTTTTCATTCAAAAATTTGAGTTTATTTTCTTTTTTGCACAGGTGCGCGCACCGTAAAAAATCGTTGATTGTTCAAGTTCGATAAATCATTCGGTAACATTTTATTTTTTTTAAATAACGTCACTCGTAAAATGGAAAGTGAAAATAATTAAGCGAATGATTCATCAAAATTTATTATCATTTGATTCGCGTGGAAAATTTATTATTATTGATTATTTGATTGATAAATTTATACAATATTATTTGTTATATTCACTGTATTAAATTTTGTAAATACAAATATCAATTTTAATTATGATTTATTTGGAGTGCTAAAAATAAATGTTTAGTGTGTTTATTATTTACGGGCTTATTAAGAAAATGCTCAAGCTTTTATAAATATTAATTTTAATTTTTATTTAAATATTAATTTCAAACCAACACTTTTTGAAGATTCTAATAATGAACAACAATAAACGTTCATTTTTTCATCAAAATAAATAAATGCATGCAAATAAGTTATTTATTACAATAAATAAATAATACAGTAATAAAAATTAATAATTTAAATAAAACCACTGATTAATTTTATTGAAATATATAAATCAACACCTTTTGAAGATTTCAACAATGAACAATAAACAATAAACATTCAATTTTTTGTCAAAATAAACCATGCATATAAATTAATTATTAAAATAAATAAATTAATAATTTAAATAAAATTATTTATGAGCAAAAATTATTTAAAATCACTTTTTTATCACGTGACACATTGATTATCGTACTGTTGGAAATCTTTCCTGCAAGCGTTCGTGTGAACGATCGGATAGAAAATAAGACAGTCCGAAAATAAGTTTAAAAAAAAAGTGAGAAGAAAGAATCGATGAGAACGATATATTTAAACATTCATTGCGAAAGGAAATTCAAGCGCGTTTATGTCGCGGATCGAAATTTCTCGGTGAGGAGAAATGCCGGTGCAGCAGGTGTGTGTATACACGCCGTGAGTCCCGTGCACGTGAGAATAAAAAGAGAGAAAGAGCGAGCTCGCGTTCTCCGGCAATCTCCCGACGTGACGTCTCGACCGTCCGGTTATTTTGTCCCCTCTCTTCCGTTCCGAGCGCGCATATCCTCACGGACAACAGAGAGCGCTAAAACATTTTTTTCAAACTCACTCAAACGGCAATAAAAAAATTAATTAATTAATCGCACGCCGAATCAATCACTATTTTATTAAATGAATTTGCACTTTTTACTCTTTATCGTTATCTGAATTTCGTATTCACTATTTTTTTTTATCGCGAAAATTTTTTCGATATCAATCGCAGGATAAATTATTTTTATATAATATTTATATTTTTAAGAAAAAATGTTAAAAATACTAAAAATTTATTTTTATATTTTTTTTCATCGTTAATGTGTAATGAGAAAATAATTTCTCTTTTCTCTTATAATTGAATGGACGAAATTCTTCGTAAATTCGTGCACGCGACTGGAAATTCGCGGACGCGAATTTATTCCGGCTGGAAATATTTCTGAGTATTTCGCGTAATGCAATATTGAATTATGCAAAGCGGGGTGGTCATCTGATCGAGCGAATTTGAGATGAGATTGGGTACAATTGTAACATCAGGATGTAAAAATGGCGTGACGTTTTTTTTTTTTTTTTCGATGCAACAAAGATTCAGGACTGGCGTGTGCTCTCGCTCTTTTTATTCTCACTCGTCTCTCTCTTTCGCACGATAATAATTCAAGGGATGCAGCTTGCTCGGAAATACAGCGAAGCAATTCGGTATATGAAATACCGAGAAATCCTTTGTACGTTTTTATCTCTCACTTCGTAGTTTATATTCTCATTTGATCATCCACTTCGAGACTCCGAGCTCTCTTTTTAATGAGACCTCTGTCTCAGACTTCATAAACCAACCACTCTCCTTCTCTCTTAATTTCTCTTTCTCGAATTATTAGTCTCGTCCTCAAAATTTTTCAAGCTGAAAAAAATGTTTCTTTTCAAATAACGAGATTTAATTTAAAAAATTTTAATTAATTGAAATTACATGGATAATTATATTTCAAAAATTAAATTCAACCCACAAAGTTAGAAGGGATAAAAAATTAAATAAAAAAGACAAACATTTTCGTGAATCGAAGGACTAATACTTGAATTAATAATATTATGTGTAAATAAACAAAAAATTCATAAAATTAATAATAATTATAAAAATAATAATATTTTAATATTGTTGGTATTCAGAGCGAGAGAGAATGGAATTTATCCGTGGCCAGACTTAAGGTTAATAAATTTAGTCAGCACTCGAGCTCGAGTGTTCGGAGAATGATACAAAAATTTCATCTGTTTCACTCGGACATTTTTTATTATTGACATAATGGATTCACCGTGTTAATTCGTGCATGACAATTTTAGTCATTTTTTATGACAGGTCTAGTCATTTTTTTTGTACATTCATGTACAATTAATTTTCTCGCTGATTCGGAGATGAAATCGCAATTTTTACGTTTCCACTATTTGCAATTTTTTTTTTGACAGTAAAAAAAATAGACACGGTTCGAAAATGAGGCACGAATAATCAGTACCGCGATGATACTTTCTTTTCTCTCGCGCAATGTTTCGGTGATGATCCGATGAATAATTAATCGTGCATGCTCGCCGATAAGGCTCGAGAGCTTCGTGTGCGTCTCGCGGAATTATTAACGCTCCGAAATTCGTTCGTCACGGCTCGACAAATATATGCAACATGAATTCTTAAAAGTGATATCACTTCCACATGTTTCTCCGATTATATCTCATTTACTTTGACTAATTTTGCCCGAATACGTGACAAATTTCGCGAGTAAAATAATAACACGGTCCGAAATAAACATTGCGTAATTAAATTTTTTTCAATTTAATGAAAAATTAAAATTTCCCTTGTCAACGAAAGTCATAAAAATATTAAAAATCCATTAACACCGTAAATTTAATTATAAATACAAAATATAAAAAAATGAATTTTTTATCTGAATATTTGAATATCTTATTAGATAAAAATTTAAAAATCTCGAGCTCGCGATTAATCATAAGAATTCCCATCGACTAATTAAGATTTCTTAATAATCGTGAAAGGCTAAAAAAGAAGCGTAAAAAGCGAATTGAGAGTAATTACTAAAATATGACTGAGGTGTAGAGAATTCAAGGTCAGTCGGATATTTCATCGAGATTGAAACATAGAAGCGAAACGTTGCACGCGCGATACGAAATTTCACTCCAGCGAGATATTCCGACTCGGTTTCTCTGCCGAGTTCGTGTTTTTTTTTCTTTTTCTCCTTTTTTATTTCTCGCTACTTCTATTTGAGGCCGTTTTGCATGCATAGTCCGTGCAAATATTTAATTTTATCGACGTATTAATTCGTGAAATTGAGATTGAATTTATTAGCGAGCAGTCGACACTTTTTTAAATATTCAAAATCACGTTCAATGCATCTCTCGTTCATGCATGCAGATCTTACTTTCAACTACTATAATAATAAAATTTAATTATAATGAAAAAAAAATTTGTCAAAAATTTCAAATTGGAATAAAAATATCAAAAAGGTGAGAAATGTCGAAGAAAATAAAATTGCAAGCCACGATTCGTATACATATTGCTGCACGTTGGCTATCGTATCGCATTTTCCTTCCCCTTGCTCTCCTCCCCGCGATCATCGAGCATTGCGAGGATCAAACGCGTGCCAGTTCATAAATTTCTCGCCTCGTGCACTCGACTCTCGCTCTCCCTCTCTGCTCCCATCCTTCCTCTCTGCCCAACCGGAGAATCTTATTCCCTCAGCGTCAAACGAGTTTCCCCTTTGAACATTACCTTTCCCCTCCTATTTATTTTCTCCATTCTCTCTTCTCGTGCTCCCGCCGCTAACTTATTTTCCGTCTCGAAATCTTTCCCGTCTTTATCCTCCACCTTTATCAACTACGGACCGAATGCCCAAGTGAATGAACTTGAACTATTTATTCATTTTTCAATTTAAATGCTTTGCTATGCTGTGTTTGATATTTTGCATCTTTTTTTATTTATATTTAAAATAAATATGATTGATATTTTTTACAATTTTTCATTGAGAATGTTCTGTAGTGATAGGAAGTGATTTTACTCCGACACCAATTTTGAATGATGTACTATAGAGCGGTGTGACTCGACTCGACTATTCCGTTCGACAGCTCTCTACAATCTGCCAGTCCTCTTCGCTTGACGAACGGTGTCCAGCTCGAGTCTCCTTTTTTTGCTTCAGTCCCTTTTTTTCGCTTACCATCTATTTCCTTAATCCTACAAGTAACGTTAAAGGTCGGAGGAAAACCCCT
Source organism: Cremastinae sp. B BG-2022a (assembly GCA_030522605.1). Taxonomy (NCBI): domain Eukaryota; kingdom Metazoa; phylum Arthropoda; class Insecta; order Hymenoptera; family Ichneumonidae; species Cremastinae sp. B BG-2022a. Next base: position 55,359 of record JAPYYX010001363.1, on the reverse strand, counting down.
AAGCGAGGATTCTTCATTTATTACTTGGTTTATAACTAGCGCTATGCCTACTTAAAAATTACTACGCACGCAGAAGTCGTAAAGAAAAATGAAAAAGAAAAAATGCCAAACGTCCCAATACTACAGTTCTTGCGGACCTTGTGACTCAAATCAGCAACTGAACATGTAACATCAAATTTCACAGAGGGATATTATTTAAAAAAATAAATCAATCGCAGCTAATGAAATTTCTTCAACATTTCATAGTTGATGAAAATTTTCCAGTATGCCAAATCCAATAATTTTTTTTGAGTGCAATGTCATGGTAAGGATTCGATAGTAGGAAAAAAAAAATGGAACGAATTAAAATGGACTCTGCACATTGAAAAGAATTTTTCTTCTTAGTCAGACGACAATGACCACCATTGGACTCTAGATCAATGAATAAACGTAAATCTAGTTTTCAGATTACATTCCCATATACATATTTCATATAAAACTCCAATACATTTCTCGGGTCAAGTTCAATCTAACCTTCGAGTTCTGCATTCTGCATTTCTGTCTAAGAAACAGACGTATATAAAAAATTAGGGACAATGTCGAGATTTTATTCATATATCATATTGCTCATGTCATTTTTTTATCATTTTTTTCATGCTATTTTCCTTCTCCCGTTGCAGTTCATAAATTTGTCCCATTCGCGACCCTTGCGACTCCAGTACTCGTCCATACGATCAGTTCCGACGAGATCACGAACTTGTGTCTACTTTTCTATTTTTCCAAGTTGTACTGTTATTCAAAATTTCAACAAGAGATTATTTCCATAAAGTCAACAAATTATTTGATTCGTTTTTTTAGAATTTTTCATAAATATAATTGTAAATTAATCAAAATAACTTCTCAAGTTTCCAAAATTGAAACGTCAATTCACCAATATCGTCACAGCAATTATTGAAATTCATCGAATTACGTTTCCAATTACATAAATGCTAAAACGAAGGGGGATAAGAATAAAAGAAAAGAGTATAAAATTCCAGGGAAAATATTGAGCAAGGGTATCGATACAATATTTTCATCTCGCATTCGAATTATAATTTGTAGCTTTATCCTGCTCGGGCATTAATTACACGAGTATTTACATGCCAGTGCGACCACGCACGAGTATGTGGTATATAGAAGAAGGAGAAGAAAAATAAGAACAAAAAACGAGAAGCCGTGAGGTTGGGCTGTAGCTTTCGAGGTGTACGAGACTACACTCCGCGCACACTTGTCCACATTTATGAATAAAACTAGTGGACTAGCTCTCACGCGACTCTCGTTTAGCTCGGTGATTTGTGATTTAGCGGGCATCTGACTGCTCTTTCGCGTGCGAAATACACAAACAGGAATCCACAGGATATCCTGGCGTTATGTCCAGGCATGAGCCAAAAGGAGAAAGAAAGAGATAAAAAGCAAAGGAAACAGAAATAAAAAGGTCCAAGAGAGACAGCTGTGGAGTCTTTCCTGTCTGGCCAGTGGCTGATCCTCCATGCGCACACGATCATTTGCATCGCCTCCAGAAATCGCGTTTTGCGTCTCTCGGCATGCACATATGGACGCTCATGGATGGTTGTATTGGATTCGATCAACCTGTATTGGCTCTCGTTGGTACGTACGCATTTGTGCGTGTGGTGTCTAGAAGTACACGCTGCCCTCTGCTCGTCACTCGTAGCTCGGACAGTACACCGACGAGGGGCAGTCTCCACCAAAGGGGATAAGACAGAGCTAGTCAAGCCGCAGAAACAAGCCGGCTAAGATATTGTGGGGCACACGGACGCACCGACACTCGCGTCCTTACCGAGAGGATAATTGAAAGCGCAAACTTTTCGTGCCCCGGGACGTAAAAGTGACGTGTACTGTAATATACTGTACGTTCTATGTATACGTGTCAGAGTCCATGTACAGGTCGTGTCAGAATTCGACTTTAGGACTTTAGGATTTCGAAGCTTTGCTTGTGATCTAAACCGTCTGAAGCGTTGTTCGATCCGGTTGTTCATTCAGAAATCATGAGTTTAGGTTCTTTGTGTTCTACATGAGTACTTAATCCAGGGCACTATGTTCGTTTTGTTAAGACTTGATGTCCCCTGGTTAGAAACGAGATGTTGACAACCATCCGATTGGTGTCCGAATTGTATGCATGATCGAATTGGATCAATTGACTTCTTCGTGGTTTCTATCTTGCTAAATTTTTATGGTTCGTGGTCTACAGTCTACAGTATCTTCCCAAGATCATGGAACAGTCATGTTGCAGAATGGCATCTCGAAGCAGATTAGTCAATATTGAATTCAATCGTGCACATAATCCACCTCAGGTTAGGGGATGACATGTTGAATAAAAATGTATTATCAATGTGTTGTCCATTGTTAGATGCTGTTAGTATATCAGTGAACTTTACATGGGATAGTTTACCATTGATCTAACTTTAGTGGTCCATACCTCGTGAATGTTGGATCAGAACTACGGTCTACAGATTTCGGAGTTTTAGTGGTGACCGACCAATTAATCCAGGCACATCTGAACCTACCCAAATGAACTAGGAATATTTATCCTGTGAGTGCTTATCCTAGATCGTTAGAAACCTTAAATAGTTTAATCTTCAAAGTTTGTCTCCGTCTACCTTAAGTTAATGTTCACTGATGAACAACGAGCTGAACACTGTCCAATTGATTTGGGTATGAAGCACTGAATGAAAATGGATCATCGATGTGTCAACATCATCATCAGGACCATCAATTGTCAGAGGCAGGGGTATGTTTGTCAGTGAGTTACAGCAGGTACTTTACCATTTGTCCAATTCAATCGGTCCATGACTCTTGAATGTTGAATCATAACAACGGCTTTAGAAGTTTTTACTCAAATCAAAGTCAGAAATGCATCTTTTTGGTGATTGCTGTTCTTATTGTTCTTTCAAAACTTGATGTTCATTGGTTGAAAACGAGTTGTCAACTATCCAATTGATTTGGGTATGAAATATTGAATGAAAATGGATCATCCATGTGTCATCAATTGTCAGAGATAGTAGTAGGTATGTCAGTGAACTAGATCAGGTAGTTTCCCATTGATCCAATTTAATTGGTTCATAAATCTATTCAATCACAACAAATATCACAGTTGCTGTCTAATTTTGAGACACTCTGTATTTGGAGTCTTGTACCGACTGCTCGTGTACAGGCGTTCCATACGAAGTACGAGAGGGGTTCGAGGCTTCCACGAGGGCAAAAGAGTCAGTTATCCGTCTAGATTTTATGTTCAAGAGCGTCTACCAGCGCTCTACGATGAAGCCCGGTGGCTTCTCTTGGATTTCATTTTCTCGCGGCGGACGATTATGCCTCCAGGGTGAAATTCGCCGGTTCTCCATTCCAGCGGAGTTTTCGCGTCCGTGTGCGCGTCCGCAACGTTCAATCTTGGCCGCGTCAGAGACTCTATCTCGGAATACTCGTACTTACGAAATGGGAAATGAGATGCCAGCTCGTGTACACGTATAACTGAATCCCGTCGGAGAAAAAAACGAGGATGACGAAAAAAAAAGAGATAAGGAAAGAATAACGCCGGGGAAGGTGTTGGAAATGTTGACGCGAGAGGCGAATGATCATCCCGTGAAACCCATACGTCCTGGATGAAAGTGAAATTTGATTCTATTTCTTACGAATCTCATTTTTTATTTTCATCACTGGAGATCCAGAGATACCATCATTTTCTTACCGTCGCTTCATCCTCTTTGAATTTATTCGAGATTTAAGATCAAGATGGCTCCTTCCAGGTTATATAAAAGTTTTTTCGTTACTTTCGTCTTTGTAAAATATATTAAATATAAATTCTTTTACTTTTACTCAAACCGTAGATTTCATAATTCTATGGCGTAGGTAAATATTTGAAATTTTGACAGTTAACATCGTTTTTATGCTTCTAGTATTAATTATAAAAATTTTATTATACAATTTTTATATAATATGCAAAACATACCAAGTGATACTGAATTTGGTGAATGCTGATATGTGAATGCGAACTAGATCAAAGCGACGTTGACTTTTATTGGTGCTAAGTTGTCAGAAGGTCAATAATTATTCTCTGGAATTAGACTCCGATGAATGATGAGTGTATTTCTAGTTTCTACTTCAGACTCGATCCTTTGAAACTTGTATGATTTTTTCAAAGCCAAAGGCAAGTGTGGCGTGTATGAAACTTACGCGAGAACGAGTTCGATCGGCGAGAGGCAAATTGCAGGTTTTATCGCGTCTCGCAATCTCGCCCTTCGAGCGCCAAACGATTCGAAAGGGAGTGTAGAAGATTTTAGTCCCTCTTTTTATCCTCGGGAACCAAAAAAATGTGCGAAACGATTCTCTCGTTAGAAGCGTGATTTTAGGGATTTTCGAAAACAAGAAAGAACGAAACGAAATTGCCCCTGAAGGCGACTGGGGGGTTTGTGGCGTCTGATTTGAAAATAGTAAATAAAAACAATAAGAAAAGGATGCGGGAAGAATTTAAGAGGTTATCTCGATGATAATCGAGACTGCGAACCGACAATTTGGCCTGCTGCCGACAGGAAGGGCGGCTCCGAGACCGTCCATTCTTCTCTTTCCTCCATTTTACTCTTCTTCGTAACAAAACTCGGAGTGAAAATTATAGTTTGGAAATTCCAACACTTTTGCACTAATTTTTGCTAAAAATCCATCCACCTTCAGAAATTGATTCTATTTTTTATTTCCAGTTTCTCTTCCGTCTATATGATACGCTCATTTAAATTTAGAGCGAAATCTCTCCAAATTGATTTTTTTTTCAAAGTCGAATTTCGATAATTTTTTAATTTCCTCGTGTAATTATTGTACTTATTTTAATAAGTGGGTTCAAAAATTATTTTCGACTTGTTTACAATTAATCAATTATGGTAATTGAGGAGTAAATTTAATACTTTCGATACTTTTGTTTAAATTTTGGGCCAGTCGGATTCTTGATTTTTTTCAACGATATCAGAAGTTGGCAATGAAAATTCGACCAAAAAAGGGTCGTAAAAACATCGATAATCCTTCGCGAATTGCTAATTGAATAATTATGCTAATTAAGGAGGAAATTCTACTGCGGTATGGAAAAAAAGGGGGATATAAAAAAGGAGTAAAAATTGTTAAAATGTTGGCCTTTGCGGAGGATCGTACGAGAACAGGAAAAACAAGTGTCCACGTTAATTATTATCAGGATAGTTAATTATCGTCGTCTCGCTTCCATGAAGAGTCTGCACTTACGAATTTGCGCGAAGCCCGACATCGTGTTCCTTCCCGTTGACAGGAACGTTGAAAAAAAAGGTAAAAATAAAATGAAATTTAAAAAAAGATTCTCGAAATCGAGGTCAACGATATTTCGAAGTTTCGTCGCGATCGCTTGCTCGATTTATTCGCTTGGCAAATACGCGCGTGCGTCCCTTATCTCTTTCTCTCCTTATTTTACCGAATAATTCGCGGATATACATTTTTTCGTCATTTTTTTAACAAGCGTTTTTTACTCTCTTCCCAAATCGATTGGCGAAAAAAATCGAATGGTCGAGTCAAGATGCAAGATCATTATGCACGTTGCAATTGATAAAGAAATTTATTCATAAATATTTGTTATCATTTCTTGAATCTGTTTATTTAAAAAAAATTTTTTCACATTTTCAGCCGTTGTTGTGCGATATCTGACGAGGAGGTACATTGGCGAATACAGCTCGACGAGTGGTAAGTTTTATTTTACAAATTTCCAGATACATTCAAAAATTTTATCGAACATTTTTTGTTAATTTTAGTTTTACCCTGACTTTTTAAACACAGCTAATTTTTTTCAATGATAGATCACGACCAAGTCCGAGTTTTTTAATTAACGAGCCTCATTAAATCGCGTTTAAAAAATCGCAGTCGGTACTCACCAAGTCACTTAATTGCTGGGAAAATAAATCATTGATACGGTAATTGCATCCCTCTCATCATTGCCGAACCCCGAAAATTATTTTTTTTTTTCATTCTTTTTCGCTCAATACTCTCGAGGGCAGCCAATACTCGCGGCGTTTCCTCCATCGTCAGGGGGGGTCTGATCCCGATGCCTTTTTTTCGCGCAAAAAAATTCCTAACCGGCCGCACCGAGTACACCAAAAGCATCCTCGTTCTTATTCCACAGGAAATTGCATCGTAAAAATTTCTTATTGCTCTCCTTTTTATTTATTTTTTACACCTTACCATTATTGTTGTTATTTCCTGCGAGGGAAGACTTGACCAAAGTTCATACCTTCATTTTTTCAATTTTTTTTTTCTTCAGATTTTACGAGCTCGCCCTCGCAAATATTTTGCAAGTAAAAAGAATTTCCTTTTTTTGTGAGGATTTACATATATTATTTCATACGTCAAGCGGAATATGCTTCAAAATAATTGAGTGCATTTTTTCATGCGGTCGAAAGATGAAAATAACTAAAAAAAATCAAATCAATTTTTTTTATAATTTAAAATTTTTTATTTTTGTTTTTTGGAAAATTCCTGAAGGATGCATTTTCAAGTTAGACAACATTTCAAAATTTTGACTGAAGCTCTGGGAGAATTTATACGCAAAGGTCGTTGCTCCGGTCTTGGTGCTGTTGATCCTTGATATTATTTTACGAGTGTCATGTCGTAAAGTAGAGAAATAGATAAGAGATAAAATGAGGCTCGAGGTAAGGTTGAATTGAGGATAGGTACGGATATACCTCGGCTGGCAATAAAGCAATCAGATGAACTTGTCCTCCCCTTGCACATATTTGCGTACGTATACATCGTTGCAAACACTCTCCTCGCACAAGATATTTCGCGCTAAATTGACGATTGCCACGAATGTACAATTACAATTTGAAATTTTTCCTTCTTTCTATCAAACCATATAATTTATCATGCATGTTAACGTGCGTAATGTGTTTAGTGCGATAACTGGTCAATAACGATATAAAACAAAAATAATTACTTTTTAATGTTTATTTTTATCGAAAAAAAAGTACCAATAACAATTTTATCTATCGCAGGCAATGAAAAATCTCTAACATGGCAAAGCTGATGAAAACCCTCTAACATGGCAAAGTTGATGAAAACCCTCTAACATGGCAAAGCTGATGAAAACCTCTCAGTATGTCACAACCAATAATATTTCTCCGGTACATTGTCATGGTTTTCGATGGTAGGAAAAACAGAAATGGAAAGGTTCAAAATAGACTGTCACATAGAAAATAGTTTTTATTATTGGGATCTCATATGGGGATGGGGTTTGATCTTATGGCAAATATATGGGTGCAATAATGATTATGATTTCTTATTGAGAAGGCTTCTACCTCGCAGTTAGAAAATTTGCTATCAGATGTCATATCTTGTCTTTTTTCAGATCCCAATTGGGATCCGCCATACGGGCGGAATTCAGTCTTATGGCAAAAATAGGCGTGCAATAATGATTATAATGATTGTGATTTCTTATTGAGAGGGCATCTACCTCGCAGTTAGGAAATCTGTCATCAGATGTCATGTTTTCTTTTTTTAGATCCCAATTGGGATCTAGCATAGGGGCGGGATTTAGTCTTATGGCAAAAATAGGGGTGCAATAATGATTATAATGATTGTGATTTCTTATTGAGAGGGCATCTACCTCGCAGTTCGAAAATCTGCCATCAGATGTCATGTTTTCTTTTTTTAGATCCCAATTGGGATCTGGCATAGAGATGGGATTTAGTCTTATGGCGAATATAGAGGTGCAATAATGATAATAGTAATTATGATTTCTTATTGAGAGAGCATCTTACTCGCAGTTAGAATATCTGCCATCAGATGTCACGTTGACTTTTATTAGATTTCAATTGTTGGGGAAAAGTTCAACTGCAATAAGAAAATGAAAAAATTCGACAAAAAAGTTGTTGGAAATTTATGATCGTAGATAGCAAATAATTTTAAAACGTTGAAATGAGAGTAAGAAAGGTTTATTAGAGAAATAGGAGAGGGATACGTTGAATAATGGATGAATGATTAGACTCGGAATGTCTCGTACGCGTTGTCGCGTTTATAAATGTTTCCAAGCTGGCGTTTGATGGTCGAGGCTCGCGTCTGGTAAGGGGGCAAAAAACTAGACCGACAAGTCGGTCGTGTGGCGATCTACATATACGTATATATTTTACCTGTTACCCTCGTGCCACGATGGAGAGCGCGAATGAGAGAATGAGTATAAGAAAACAACAAAAAAAACTATTTCCTGCCTGCGGACAAATTTTGCGAGTGCGAGCACGTAAAAATTTGCAAAAAAATAAAGATAGGAATAAATTAAAGAAAATCTCTAAAATCAATGAAAATAAAAAACCAAATAATTAAACAAATTAAATTCTTGACATTTTCCAAAATTTTACAAAAAACAAAAGCTCAAGAAAAAGTATAATAAATAAATAAAAAATTATAATTTTAAGTTAATCCCAAACGATATTTCGTAGAATTTTAAGAATTCTTGCGTTAAATAATTCTTCAACTCGCCTCGCGATTAATTTCCTCAGTTTTTCTGCACGTTTGAGCGTATCAATTATCCATAAAGCTTATATAGTGCATCCAATGAAAAATGAACTGGCATTAAAAATCGAAAGTGTAAGTTTTCGAACCGATAAAGAGAATGGATCGGTTGAAGCGTATTCCTGGAAAGGATGATCGTGTCGACGAAATATATATTAAGAGGTGAGTTGTATCGGAACCGATGTATCACGCGTATAGTTATAGATGATTAATTGTCGGACATTCGTTATTTCTCAATTGACAAGCGATCTGTTATGCGTGCAAGGCACGAAATGAGGATATACCGGAAGTTGGTGTAGCGCGTTTTAACGGGAGATAGGGCGACGGGCGATCGCTTTCTAACGCAAAGAGCGGATGACCGCGGGCCCTCGCGATTCCGCGCGCGCCGCGAGAGTACGTCTCGCGCACGAGGAAGAGCACACTGACTTCAGGGCGGAGATTTAGAGACTCGATATGAAATAGAGCTCCGGGAAGAAGAGGAAAAGGAAGAGCCGGCCAGAATGCAGATCTCTCTCCCATAACTCATGCCCGGATACAGCACGGAGCTAATAATTGCTCCATGCATGCATAAACGCACACACTAGCCCACACACATACACATAATATGACTATAATATAGAATATTGTTCCTTCTAACTCTTTCTCCTCCCCTTCCATTTAAAAAAATATTTTTTAATAAATATGCCTAACTTTTCTCTATTATTTATCGTCTACTGGTTGATGGCAAAAAATCTAAGTAATCGCTGCACAACAGGCTCATAGTATACAAAGCCGTATTTAAACCCATTTGAACATATGGAATACATCAACTCAACATCAACAATTGCGATTTGACATGTGGTCTAAATGGGGATGATAGTGGTGCAACAATAAGAATTACAATAATTGTGGATTGTTATTAAATATGCACCTCTACATTAGTTCGAATTTCTGCCACCAGATGTCATGGCGTCCTATGTCAAATCCCACTACATCATGGGAAACTAAACGTGATTCTAACGTTGAAATACTCGAAGGACTTCAGTCCAAAGCACTCAGGATGATAACAAATGCCCACTGGAATATTCAGTCCAACCTCTTTATAAGACCACTCACCTCTTATCTCCATTCAATCGCATGATCATGCGCAGTACCGATATTTTATGCGTAGTACTAGATGCTGGTATATACAATCCAACCTCTTTATAGGACCAGGCTTGGGACGAACCAACCTCTTTATAAGACCACTCACCTCTTGTTTCCATTCAAATACACGATCATGCGCTGTAGCGATACTATATGCGCAGTAGCAATATTATATGCGCTGTAGCGATACTATATGCGCAGTAGCAATACTATATGCGCAGTAGCAATATTATATGCGCTGTAGCGATATTATATGCGCAGTAGCGATATTATATGCGCTGAAGCGATATTATATGTGCAGTACTAATATTATATGCTCTGTAGCGATATTATATGCGCAGTAGCGATATTTTATGCGCAGTAGCGATATTATATGCGCAGTAGCGATATTATATGCGTAATAGCGATATTATATGCGCAGTACCAGATGCGTTAGGGTTACAGAGTTATTGTATCGAAAAGTGGGGACTTACGTTCGGTCTTGTGAGGTAGCCATGTGTCTTATAAAGAGGTCGGTACCTCCAAAAAACGTATAAAATATGTAAACGTGTAAACAAATAATACGACCATAGAAAGTGAAATAGTTCAAGGAAAATAAATGGATGAGGAGGAAAGATAAGATTAGGTAAAATTTGGAAGGATCTTGGAAAGTGGAATCGGAGCTGTCAATTGTGAGTAGAAACGTCGCTTTCCCATGAAATTCGTTCCTGGCTCGAAGTAAAGAGATCTCTTGATTGGGTACAAATTGTAATGGTGACGGATATAATGGTTGAGCGTGGAATAAACTCAAGTCGTCGAGAGATCCTCGATTCCAGCGCAAGGGCGAGCTCGTGACGTTTTACTCTCTCATTCTCATGTGAACGTTGCAAATGTGTGCCAATAATGTCCCATTCGCGTAAACGTTGCCAAAGGAAAATACAGACGTGACGAATTCCTCGGAGTACAGCGCGCTTACATTTCTCTCTCTATGAGAATTTTTATCTTATTTTTATTTTATTTCTCCTTCGAGCGAATGCACTCACGTTTTTCTCTCTCTCTCTCTCTTTCTCCTTGTATACCCCTGTGTGAATTGTCTTGTTTTACTTACACGACTCCAAGAAGTTTGCCGAAGAGTGATTATCCGCGAGATCCGAGCATACGCGACGATCGCTGATCCGCAACGAAAAATATTCTGTAACAAGCCAATAGGTCTCCGAACGCGACTATCTCGTGTTTATTCAAACTCTGCCTACTAATTCCTACATTGCATTCAAAAAGTTTTAAATAATCTGAAATAAAATGGCTATCGATCGGAATTACTTGTAGGCCTCTTTTTAATGTTTCAATTCGTACAGTATGATCAAATAATTTCAAATAGCTCGAAAAAGTCGATAATACTGTGTTAAATTTTTTGTCAAACACGATCGAGAATTTTCGAAATAATGCATGGTTGTTCATGTTTACCTTATTGCAACTCGTTTGCGATCACTTTCTCTAAGTTTAGCGATTATACTTTCAAAAAATTACTCTTTTCATATGCTGTTTTTGATGAATTTTTGATTATTTTTAAAATCAGTTTTTCATCTACGATCAGATTTTTTTTTAAATTTCTAAGTTCTAAAATATGTGAAAATTTGCAACATTCGAAATGTGTTGACAACAAAAACTTTTAAAATTTCTTTGACATCTGCATGACAAAAATTTATAATTCTTTCACATTCGCGAGTTCTCAATTTCCCTCTAATTACAGAAAAGGGAAATTCTGATAAAATCGAAGATAAACCATGGAAAAAAAGACATAATAGCGGTCATAAGGATGGAGCTTTCTAAACGATTGGCAAGGAATTATTGTGCCCGATCAGCACGGAATCTCGGATGGACGAGTGTGAGCCTAAGGAGAGGAAAATCTGCATTGTTAATCATGATCGATTTCGTTCGATTGCGCGCGGGAGCGATCATTCTCGACTTTTTGTCTCTCTTTTCCGTCGCTCGTTTGTCTGTTCTCCATTAAATCCTTGTTCGCGAGATCGAGATTAAAAGTACTGATTCCCCGAGTATATGTGAGATTCGTGCCTATTTCACATTTATTTTTAAGCGAATACAAATTTCGAATAGACTCGCATTTTGCACGGAAATTCTCTCAAATTCTTTCGGACGAAGAAAAAAAAGAGTGACAAATTTCCGAACAAATAGAGGACAATCTTCTCTATATATAAAAATTCCACTGTACACGAGTGTAATTTTTTTCCTCCTAAACGACTGGTTCGATTTCAATAAAAATTTTTGTGTGCATTTATAGGATCCTCGCGATGATTCATATCTATAATTAAACCCAGTTGGTGACACTATCATCGAGATAAAAATTTTTTTGTTCAGAACTTTTTTTGTAATTCCTTAATAAAACGACATAATTTTAAATTAACAACATTTTTATTAATTTATCTAGTGGCAAGACAATGTCTGCTGGGTCAGATAGTATAATATAATAATATCTAAAAATCATTTTAGTCTCATGATTCAAACAATATAAAAATGAATACGAATGATGCATATTCAATGTATATAAAGAATAATGAGAGATTCTCGTTGTAAATTGCGAGGTTGTCGATCCCGGAGCATTGATTTATCGTACCGGTCCATTCCGGGCGTTAAGTAAATTCAGTGATAGCGCGGCCCTGGTAATCTTGAACAAATTCGCGTCCAGCGGGACGAGGCGCGTCTGTTTATCGAGAGAGTCCCGGGAGTTCGTCTCCGGAGTATATCTCGGAGTGTATCTCGCTCGCGCGAGTCCGCACATCCCGGTGAATGATGCGTCTCGCGTGATTCCCTTTCATTAATTCCGCGAGCCCCCCTTTTTTTCCACGAGAGAGGAGAGCCCCGGTCGCTGTGCGAGAACGTTTTTTCGACGGGCACGCACACGGCCCGCCCGAATTCGCGCTCGTGCGACTTTCGACGGGCGAACGAAGCCCGACTGCTGAAAAAACGAGTTTCGCCCTCGGAGCGAAACAAAAAGGAAACAATAATCATTTTTTTTCAAAGTAAAAAATTCGAGAAAAAAAAAATATACTCCGGAGAAAATAAAAGGAGCGGAGGGAATAAGTGTATAGAGATACGACTTATCCACTTAACAAGTCTCGTTATTTTTAGCCATCGCGTTATGCATGCGACAGAAAAAAAGAGAAGCGGAGGAGTGAAAAATGAAAGGAGAATGAAAAGAAAATAAAGGGAGCCGAGTGAGAATGGCCAATAATATCCGTTAGTGAGAAGCTCATCCGCGAGAAAGAATTGAGATTTTTATGAGACGTTTTTCTTCGAAAGCTCTGCTTTTTCTTCTGCGAGACATTTTTGAGCTTTCGACTCATGCTTTTCTGTACTCTGTTTTAGTAGAGGAAAAAGCTTTCACGTAATAAAGGAAAAAAAAATTTTTCGTATAAATTCCTAAACAAATTATAAGCTGAAGTCTTTTTGATAATTATAGTAATTATATTAAGAATTGGCAAAAAATATTTAATTTTTTACAGAGCTAGTTTTTTGGGCTGTGAAATTTTTTAAAGCTCTGCTTTTTCTTCTGCGAGACATTTTTGAGCTTTCGACTCATGCTTTTCTGTACTCTGTTTTAGTAGAGGAAAAAGCTTTCACGTAATAAAGGAGTGAAAAAATTTTCGTATAAATTCCTAAACAAATTATAAGTTGAAGCTTTTTTGATAATTATTAGTAATTACATTAAGAATTGGCAAAAAATATTTAATTTTTTATAGAGCTAGTTTTTTGAGCTGTGAAATTTTTTAGAGGGAAAAATTGTTTTTTGACATTCTCGCCCACGTGCGAAAGCTCTGCTTTTTCTTCTGCGAGACATTTTTAAGCTTTCGACTCATACTTTTTTGTACTCTGTTTTAGTAGAGGAAAAATTTTTCATGTAATAACGGAGTATGAAAATTTTCGTACAAATTCCAAAAAATATCTTTTATCACTACAATTCTTTTTGATAATTATAATAATTATAATAAAAATTGGCGAAAAATATTGAATTTTTTTAATAGAGCTAATTTTTTGGAGTCTGAAATTTTTTAGAGCGAAAAATTGTTTCCAAAAGTGATCGATGGGCACCGTTCGTTCATTCACGAGCGGATTGAAAAAAAAGAATGTTATGAAAAAAAGAGAATGGCGAGTACACAAGTGTCTGTTAACGAACATCCTGATTGGATGACTTAAAAGGTGAGCAATAAAATAAAAGCGTGCCCGATAGGGGCAACGGGAGGGCGCCTGGGGTGACGAACAAGAAGAAGAGGAGAAATGAAAATAAGGAAAAAAATGGGAACAAGACGAAGGAGAAGGAGGAAGGAGAAGAAAAAGTGCAAGAAACAATGAAGAATGATCGTTAGGGCTGAAAGCCCCTCGAGTTGTTTGCGACTCTTCGTCTTTTCTTTCACTTCCAACGACGAAATGAACTTTATTAATGACTCTATATAAAAATAACTCCGATAGTACCGAGAGTGCCAAGAAAAAAAATTCTTTTATTCTCCATTCTCATTTTTTTCAGTATTTTTTTGAAACAACAAAAAAAAATTAAAAAAAAACAGTCAACAAAACAAATTTTCGTTTTTTTTAATTCGTCACTTACCCGAACAACAAAAATGTTTTAAGATGATATACTCATCTATAAAATAAAAACTATAAATTTAACAATTTTAAATGAATTTTTTCAAAATGAAAATTTAAAATTTCAAAATATTTTTAAATTTAATTTTTAAGTCAGTGATAAAAGTTTTAGAAAAGTGTCTATTAAAAAATCACATTATTCTACTGGGATGCAGTTTAGGAATTGTTCAATTATTTCTATAATAAATGAGAATAAGTCTAAAAATCAATCAATGTATTCTTTAAAGCAATAAAAATAATTATTATTGGTTGCTGGTTCGAATTTGAAAGTCAGAGAGGTGTGTAAGAGTCTCTCTTAAGAAAGCCACTGTTTATATCCATGCGCAAATTAGCCTCAGCGCCTTCGGGAAGCAACTTTATCCTTATAAAGAATACTCATACACATAATATTTATCTATGTACATTTGCCCATGTGCGAGTAAACACATATTTAGTTTGTTGAGTCTCTCTCCCTAGACACTACCCTCAAAAAGTTTCGGAATGTTTAACTCAAGGGTCGAAAATCTTCTCTCAAGTCCAATAATATTTTTTTATAAAGAAAATTTATTTATTCATTTAATTTACGTTATTATTAACGATTTATCTTCTTCATAATTTGCAAGTAATATTTTGTATAAACGAAAAAACTATAATAATTATAAATAAATATAAATAATAATTTTTTTCTAAAAAAAAATGTTTTTCCAAAAGTTTTATTTTTATTAGATTAGCTTTGTCTGATAATTTGCATAATAATACATTGATTAGTTAAAACTTTTTGAAGGTAGTGTATTCCGTGGACGAGCAACTGTGCGCGAGTCGCTATAAAGTAAACATTAACGCAGTCGGCCGCGGCGCGTTATTCGATGTTGACGACTCTATGCGAAAGCATCGACAGCCGAGCCAATCCTCATTTATTTTATTTCACTTTTTATTTTTTTTATTTATTTTTTTCATATTTTTCCTTCTTCATTTTTTCCCCCTTTCTTCCTCATCGATCGCGGGGAGCTTGTTCCCTCGCGTAATTTCATCGCTTATACAACCAGGAATACTCGAGTTAAATAACCGCGATTTTATATTTAACTCGAGAAAAAGAAAATAAAATTAAAAATAATTCTCCCTAGTTTGGATTCAGAAGCCGAGTAAAAAAAAAGGTGAAAAATGCTTAAAAATAAAAATCCAATGAATTATGTCCTGCTCGACTCATTTTATTATACCGACCCCTGGGAAAAACGCCTTTTGAGGATTCGATTCAGAAACCTCGTGAATTCGCCCGACTTTGGAATTTTCCGAACTCGCTATCGACAATTTTCATCTCTGTCACTGCGACTGGTTCTCCGGAATTTGTGAAAGTTTATATTTTTTTTCTAGTTCATTAAAAAACAACTCTATACATTTTTACTGAAAATTTTTATAACTAAAATATTTTTATTTTTTTCATCATTAATATTTACTTGAAATAATTTTTAATAATGCACACATTACCACAGTCTCTTGATCTATCAATAAAAGCACAAATAAAGCGAGATTAATGGGGAATAAATGAATGAAAAATATTAATGAGTAAAAAAATTAAATTTCGTAACTCGAAATTCGAATTTTGATTTATTACGTTTATTATCATTACCATTTGCAACTGATTCTTTATCATTGATTATTTTTTCATGCTCAATGTGGGTAAGCGAGTCTTCGATTATTAGAAGCGAAGGATCGATAAGTCTTTTATGGCTCGTACATATTTATCGCAGCTAAAACGTTACTGAGGAGAAAATTAGCCGCGCGCACCCGTTATTCCACTTCCGGAATTGCCACTCGTACATACTCCGAGGTTTCCTCTTTTTAGCGAGGCCGTATTTATAAAGACTCTATTCCGTGCACAGTCGTCGTGAAAAGTTCATTTTATCGGTTAATTTTTCAAACTGACTGAATGTAGATGTCCAGGAATCAATTTTTTTTTTTAAATTTGAAATGACACTCGACATTCTTTCCGGAAATTTTTAAACTTTTTTTAAATCTACTTTTCCTTGACCGTATTTCATTTTTATATTTCGTTATTCTGCATTTTTCAAATACTTTTTTTGAATCTTCATTAAATAGCTTTGTCAAGTGCATAGGAGCGTAATCACAAAATTTTTAAATTAGAAAATTGTAAAGATCAAAATTTTTGTTAAAATTTGTTTTCCTCGAGAAAATTTAATTTTTTTAAAATTATTATTGCAATAACTTACACAACACATAGAAAAAAATGTCCTGGCTATCTGTTTTGCGATTATATGACATTTTATAAAATCCAGATTTTCAAGTCTCGATGATTCGCTTCGAGGAATCGTTTTCAACTTGTTGGAAATTTTTTTCATATATTTAGCAACGTGTTACACCACGTATGAGAGAATTTAGCCACTTATTCTCATTATTTTGAAAATATTTCAAAATCGTCTTGAACAACGTTTGGAGATATATTCATATATGTATATAGAGCTATACACTTCTTCAATGAATGTATACGTGTACCAGTTACACAGATCGAGCGATAAAACGTATATCATTCGATCAAAGGAAGATTTTCTTCCTTTTCTACTTCTTTTTCTATTTATTTTTTCTCTTTCTCCTTTTGCACCTGTCAAAAGCTTCGACGTTACGACTTTCCAGCGCTTCGTCCATAACGCATTATAAAGCACCGTGCAAACGAGTTATTGCATTAATAAACAGCGAAACAAGAAAACGCTCGAGAGTCAAAGAACCTCGGACATGAAATCGCGAGAACGTTTGCCACATAAACGATTTTTTTTTTCTTCCTCGTACACTCGTTTTTCTTTTTCATCTCATTTTTTTTCCCCCCGTGTATTTCTTCCCGGCTAATCGGCGCGCCGAGAAAATATCTCCGCTAAAATGAGAAAAAGTCATCTCTCCTTTATTGCGAATCTCTAATGCGAATTACTTGATTTATGCTGAAAAGAAAAATCACACCGGGCCAGTTTTACGCTAGCTGAGCGATTAACGCAATTTTACTATGTTAGGGATATATAAAATATCAGTAATAATAATAATTATTATTATTTCTAAAAGAATTTGATCTTATCAATCTTTTATGACTCGCATTTTTTCATGTTTTTGATCCGTTATGATTCTACGATTTAATTAAGAAATTAAACGTACATGAATGTACGGTTTTAGATCATTATTATTTCTGAATAAATGCATTATAAATGAATATTAAAAATAATGTAAATTGTGTTATTTGAAAAAAAAGTGTCGAGAGATTTTCGCCGGGAATTGTTAACGAAAAATAAGAGAAGGCAGGAAGTAAAATTTCTTCGCGCGCTTCGCGCTGATTCATTCCGAGATAAAATTTATTGTCATATTTCTAGCGTATCGACTCTATAAGCGAGGAATAAAAAGAGGAGGAATATCGATGTAAATCATCATAAGAATCGTACGTTTGATGAATTTGCAGATCTGAAAAGCGAGCCGAGCGAAAAAATAGCCGCGCGAAAGTCTCTTCGGTCGGAGAATATGCGAAGATGAAAGAAGCATTTTGCTGTATATATAAAATACACGTATATACGTTTGGCTCTCGAGGAGGGACTCTCGCGTGTATCGATGTAATGACAGAGCGCTCCGGCTCAAAAATAATACGTCTACGAGAGAAAGAAAATAATAGAGAAAATGTACGAGAAAGAGAGAATAATTGTGAGAAAAATAAAAATAAAAAGGGAGGAACAAATCACAAATAATTAAGCATAAGGATAAATTCTCACTGATTCATACGCGCGTACTTAATTGAACGTAAATAAAAAACGCGTTTTGCAGATATAATTGTTGTTAA
Organism: Cremastinae sp. B BG-2022a; assembly: GCA_030522605.1. Lineage (NCBI taxonomy): Eukaryota > Metazoa > Arthropoda > Insecta > Hymenoptera > Ichneumonidae > Cremastinae sp. B BG-2022a. Next base: position 37,250 of record JAPYYX010001363.1, on the reverse strand, counting down.
TAAATAATTATGAATTTTATATTCATTTTTTTATATAATTGTATCAATAATATTATAATATTGATATTGACATTTTTTTCGTTGTGATTTTTTATTTTATTATATTTTATAATTATATTTATGATATCGATAATATTATTGATATACAATTGATATTGATATAATATCAATAGTATTATAGTATTATAATATATAATTGATATTGATGTATAATCAATAATATTATAATATTTTTGATATATATTTGATATTGATATAATATCAATAGTATTATAGCATTATAACATATATTGATATTGATGTATAATCAATAATATTATAATACTATAATACTATTGATATTATATCAATATCAATTATATATCAATTATATTATAATATAAAATAAAAAATCACAACGAAAAAAAATGACGGTGAGACTTTTGTCTCCCTCCACAACGGACTTTATTTCGACTTTATTCTTTATTCACTTGACCCCTGTAAAGCCTGTATATCGGATATAAAAAAAAGTATAATTGTTCACCCGCTGAGCCGGTTCCGTGTCTCTTCGAATCGTAAAAATGCGCGAAGTGGTACGCGCGTAAGAAATCTCTTGTGCAACGCGCGCATGCGAGTTATCTTATCGCCGGTATACATATATATATTTTAGAGTTATTCGTGGCCTACGTCTCTCTCTCTCTCTCTTTCTCTCTGCCGCAAAACGCGGATTGACGATGCACGCTGATGCACGCGAATCCGCTTTATTCCATGAGAGATTAGAAGATTCCGAGAGTCTTTAATCGAATTATTCGGAAAGTTTATGGTAGTTTTGCGGTATACGTGAGTCTAATTCTGACGATTTATTCCACTTTTTCAAGACAAAAAGGAATTCAATGTCTCAAGTTCAATATTTAGTATTTATTTCTTTTGAATTTTATCTATGATTGCATATTAAAATAAATCATTGAGTTGTTATTTATAGGGACGACTATTATTTCTAGATATTTGCATTAAAAATAAAAATTGCTCGGTAAATATTTTGAACGTGCACTTGAAATCATGTTCAACCAAAAAAAGCGAAAAAAAATTTTTTTAGAAAAATTTCAGTGTAAAAGTGAAATGCGAGATTCGGGAGAAAGATTTCAGTGAACGATACGCGAGATAAAAAATTGAATAAAACCTTTATGAGGAAGAATAGAACGTAGTGTGCAATTTGTCGATGAAACGTGAAAGTGAATTGGGTCGTAAGTTGGGCGAGAATCAGGGGGAGGCTAAATGCACCATAATGATAATAAAATGATGGAAACAAGAGCGCGAGGTTCGGGGCAGTAACGCGTAGATCACAGGACACAAAGCTGTGCGCAATAATTCATTTCAATTTGACTTGGTATCGAGGTGCTGGTCATACTGAGAATGAACAATATGATATACCGTGAAAGTAATGTGCATTGTAAAGGCGTCGGTAACAGACTGTCAGTCGAAACACTAATAATTTCGATCAGTCGCGCTGGCACTACAGTAAAAGCTGGATTACGTCCTTATTTCCTTTTTTTCCCTCTCATATATTTTCTCTTTCTGTCCATCTTATCTTCTCTCTTTGATACGCGTTTATTCGGTTATATTTTCAAGTATATACATCAGAAGAGATTTATGATTAAGGAGTAAAATATATACGTACATAACAAGTGTATACCACTTTAGAATTTAAGAAACGTGGATTTATTTAAAATTACATTAAACTGTTTTTTTATTTTTGTAAATAGAAATTTATTGAGTGATCATTTACCTCTGTAAATAATAACTCCATAAATAATGAATTATAAAAATATTAATAAATCGATGATAAATTAGTAATTTGTGATAAATCAAGAATTCTACCAATAATTTATCAAATGATATAAATAATAAATATGTAAAATCCGTTTTCTCTCTGTTTTTCAGATTTTCTCTACAGACACAGTGTAACGATCGACAATGTTACAACCGAGGTGGAGATACTGGACACATCCAGGTGCGAGGTGAGTCTTCCGTCAAACCGGACAATTTCTCCGTCTCCATTTATCAAGCGAGGATTTAGCGAGAAATTTTATCACGAGCCACGATAAATAACAGAAATAATAACTCATAATGGCAATTTGAAATATTTTCTCCGGTGGAGGAAAAATTTGCATACGAGGAAATGAGATGTAGGAAAAAAGTTGCGTAAGTGAACAGAAAAAAAATTGTAATTCCAAAAATATTTTACACGTGTACGTATGAGGTATTCCACGCCAGTTGGACCACTTTTGAACCAGACCCCTTTCGATTTAGCTGAATATTTTTTATCTTTTTCTCTACTACTAAAGACGTTTTTCAGAATTTTTTCAAATTTTTTCGTCCAACCAAAAAGGAGTTATGAATTTTTCCAAAAAATTGCACTTTTTTTCAAATTCTCAATATTTTTTCAAAAATTGACCAAATAGAACGTTTTTTTGAAATTTTTTGTTTCTAAATGCATTTTTTAGAAAAAAAATACGAAAATAATTTTCCAGTATCTCGTTTCTCAGAGAATTCTCCTACAAAAATACGCGTGTCGGAGAATATTCTTCTCGTGACGCTTCGGGGCGAGAACGTTTCTTTTCCGCGATGAGACAATAAACGAAGGGAAAGGAAATTTTCTCTTTCTAGTCACTGAGAGGACCATGTTCTTATATTATGTATCATAAATATATTCAAAAAACAAATTATATTATCCTCACATGAAAATGATAAAAAAATAATCCATCATTTTAGTTACACAAAAATTTTTTTTTTTTCGCTTATAAACAATTTGCAAAATATCAAATTCCCACGTCACATCCTGCACATCAAATGAATATTGTAATTTTTGAAAAAAAAAGAAGAATAATGTTCGCTGAACGAAGTACTACGCCGAGCAGTAATGAGAAATCGTGTAAAAGGGTGGGAGATAAAGTGTGGAGTAGAAAAAAGTAAAAATGATAGTCGTCAGCTCATTATTTCGCCTCGGTCGACGTATGATGGACATATGCGGAGCCTGAGGTGCTCCGGGGTCGTAAGGCATATACATATATGGTCCAAGCGATGGACATCACTCGAGGCCCCGACGGAGCGCATAGTCCTGAAAAGCTCTCAAGAGACGGTTCGTTTGCTTGATCAGCCTGAGATCTCCCTAATTCTTTTTCACTTTTCATATCTCTTTTTTTTTCCTCTAATTTGATTTGGTGCTCATGACCTTTTTTTGTACTGTCGCTTTTTGTTTATTGTTCGTTTATTTTTTATCGTCATGATTTGAAATTTTTCTTGTTCCCCTTTCTGCTTTTTTTCTCATTATTTTCGAAATAAAGAGAACGCCAGTATATATCTAACCATGAGATATCGCAGTTGAGATCTTTTGATCGGCCTTTTTCCTCCAACCCGAGCATACTTTTGAAGACAGATGAATTTAGCTTAATACCTTCCGTTTCGTCGATCGCACTCGTGGTTTGCGCGCTAAGGCGTTTCTCCTTCGCTCCGTTCTCACGTGCGCGCCGTTCAGGATGATATTCTGCCACTCCTTCGTGACTTCCATTTTCAAAGATCCACGACTCGGACGAAGAAAAAGTATGTCCGATGACGAGCCAGCAAAAATTTATTTATTTTTTCATCGTGCACACGTGAATTTTCTTTATGTTATGTATATGTATGTATGTATAATGTATATACATAGTGAGACACGTCGCGAGTAACGAAGGGAGCGAAAGGGCTCGATACTTGCCTCTCTTTATTCTCTATTCTTATTCGGATCATGCTCGTTTCGTCTTCTCGGAAGCCGATACTGAGACCCTACCGAGCTGTCTCGTTATCCTCGAGCCCGACTCACGGAGACTTATTTTTTTTTCTCTCTCTCTCTTCTTCGGTACTCATTCTGACAATGAGAGTACTTTGGCTCGAGCAGGAATAATGTGTCTCCGATAACGGGCTCAAATGTAACTTATGATTATGAGCTGATTCACTATATTTTTGGACAATCATCAGAATAAATTGTTTCAGGTCGTGAAGAGACAAAGTAAGCATCAGAGAAAGGGACCGAAAATGAGTTATCACAAAATTAAAAAAATAAATTCAAAGGATTTGGTATGATCGAGACACGGACAAATTAATCTAAATCCTTTGATGGTTGCAAATTAATTCCATTACCGAGTAAGATACAACTCGAGAATCTACTATTCACTGCACTACATTCTGTTCTCCGTCACACTTACCATATCAGAAGACGTGATCTCCATCTCTGGGTAAAGGACTTAAATATTTTGACCCGAAAGAGAGATCGAATACCTGTGTTGCATCTTTTGTTGCATCAATACCTATGTTGCGTCTTCTCTAACTCCGATAAGTTCACGAGGACGCTATAGCTCTATCCCTCTGTAAGAGTTGTACACAAGTCAATGTCTTTGGTGGGGGTGGGGTGTGATATGGTTTAGGGGGATAGAAGATGTGATCTTCATCCCTGTGTTACATCTCACCTCACATCCATACAAAAAAATAATAATACAAGTACCTGTATGTAAAATAATCAATACGTACCTGAATAATAACCAAGAAAATGCGTAGTACAGAAAGAAGTTCCATGATAGGAGTTTGAAGCCTAACCCGAGAAAAACAAAACTATAAAAAGGGAACTCCGCGCTGCAAGAAGATATCATCGGTGATAAAAACAGGCACCCGTCACAGAAGAAACTACGCACCAACGCAGGGGAAATCTAAAGGGGGAATAATTAGGAAAAACCGAGAAAGGGGCAATGATAATAATCGATACACGTGGTGGCGTCGGACCGGGCATGATGACTAACCCTCTGCTCCTCAAGAGGGAGAAGCTCTGATCAATATAGTGGGCTGACCAAATTTTAGACTAAGTACCAGTGGACCACTAGGGTACCAGATACCTCTTGAGAGGGGGTTGCGCAAGTCAAATTCAACAGTTTAACCCTACGAACATCACCTTATAAGGAGATGCGTCGCCAGCACTCCTAAAAATCGCCTGATATTCTGGAAACAGAGGAAGATTCTGGAAACAGGGGAAGTTAACTCTGCCCGAAAACAGTATAAAAACCCGGTACCACAAGGGTACCATGTGCAGTCATCTTACCAACTCGCCTACCGTGAACCAGTACGTCATGTTTCTAAACCTTCCGTCAAAAGTCTCAAAGTGAAGAGTAACAGCGCTATAACAGTTCAAACTCTTATATCGTGGAATCTTTGCAAGATTCAGCGTTAAATACTACGCGGATTAAAAATATTATTTGCACGTTGTCATATAGTCAGTCGTGGTAAAACCATAGAAAGTGTAGTAGTTTTAGTAATAAAAGCAAATATTTCAAATCGGATTCCATCAACAACTTATTGCATTAAATCCTCCATCGAGTAAGTAAGAACGCAACTCGAGAATCTACACTTCACTGCACTGCATTTTCGCTCTCCTGTCGCACTTCTCATATTTGAAGACGTGATCTCCGTCCCAGAGTTACAGGACTTAAATGTCTTGGCTCAAAAGAGAGATCGAATACCTGTGTTGCACCCATCACTAATCACTCAAGATTCATGGAGACGTAACACCTGGGTAAAGGACTTAAATATTTTGACCCGAAAGAGAGATCGAATACCTGTGTTGCATCTTCCGAAAAATCAGGCAGAACTCGCGGATATGTAACACTGTATTGAGTGTTGTGAAATATAGAAGACATCAACAGCAGAATGAAATAAAAAGCAAGCAAATCTTCTGCTAAAAATATCATTGCTACAGTTCCAACACATCACCATCTCCATCACTGCTCTCATATGAAAAGACGTGGTCTTCGTCTCTGGGTGAAGGACTTAATTGTTTTGACACGAAAAAGAGATCAATACCTATGCTGCGTCTTCTCTAATTCCGATAGGTTCACGAAGACGTAATAGCTATGTCCCTAGAGGTGTACACAAGTCAATGTTTTTGGTGGGGGCGGAGTGTGGTACAGTTTAGAGCGATAGAAACGGCTCAGAGGGATAGAGGACTCCATTCAAAACAAATGCGGAACAATTGTACTGAACATTATCAAAATGACTAAAGGATGTGCTAATATCAGCAGTATAAGTATACGAAAAACTAATTATGTAAACCAACTTATGATTTTTGAAATTTGGGGAGAATAAATGTTCAATTTTGGATAATAAAACAAAAATGGCAATGGGATTTGGAGAAGCGAAGTTCAAGAGAAAAGTCGAGAAAAAAAAACTTAAAAAAGCGCGAAGCTTCCGATCGAGGTTGGTGCCAATTACCTGGCGAAAGGCTTGGAGTATTATAAGGGTCTAAATTTCAATTTCGTACGGCAAGGAGCAGGGAGGGTATCGGGGATACGTATTTGGAGCTCTTACCTGACCCAGACAAATCTGCGGTCTCATCGACGGGCGATTACGTGTGGCCGCACTCATCGCCTCCTCCATTCGTGATTTCATTTTTTTTTTCCTCCTCGCCGCCATTCCTCTCGCCCGACGTATATCGCTATCTCGCGATATTCTCCGAGTCTGTGGTCCGTGTACGACACCGATCCACTTTGCCACATCCGCGAACACACTGACCTCATCTCTCGCCTCCTTCCTTCCTCCCACCGCCCTTTCCCGAATAATTATCCGAGAAAACTGCACATCTCGCAACAACTAAAATCCCGCAAATCATCCGAATTTATCTCACCGCAACAATTTTACATTGTACCACTCGGGACTTCGTTCCAACTTGTCGAAATTACAAATGCTATTCACAATGATTCTCTTGTAATAAGATTTTCTATCTAATTCTAGCATTATAATTTGTACAATATTTATAATGGAATAGGGACATGAAAAAATATTTCATTTCTTAAATTTTATAACGATTTATCCAGATTTTTTGAATTTTTTTCAAGCGCATCCCCAAGAGTCAATTACATTTTTTGATAAAACGAATGGATAGCAATGATAAAGAGTAATAGATAATGGACGAAAATTATGCATCTTAAAAAATATATAAATTATAAATATCAATATAAATACGTAATACATTTTTATTTAAAAAAAATCATCATTCGTCGTAGGTTCATAAATTAAGGTGCGAGGACGTTGAATTTTTTTGTCGGTTATTTTTCGTTAGCACGTAACTCGGGACTACAGGTTCTACACGACTTATCACGTCCGAGCGGAGAGTCCACGAATGATGAAAAAAAGAGTGTGAAAGAAAGGATCGAGATGGAAGAGAAGGCAGGAGAGCAGAAGAGAGTGAGAGATGAAGAGAGTGAGGAAGAAGAAAGGAAAAAAAATGAGAAAAGGGGAGAGGCGACGGATGATGCTTGTATTTTGGTGGAAAGATCGAATAAAGGGAGAAGAGAGGAAAAAGAGAGTGCACGGGAGCGTGTATTCGGTAGCTCTCCCGTTTGAACCACGTGCGTGATTGGCGGGTTGTTTTTAGCAAACTGGTTTTACTCGCGCCACCGATTACCCATCGGGATTGCTCCTGCTTACACGGAGGAACAACCAACAGACAGGAAAACAAAAATAATGAAAATAAAATGAAATAAAATGTTAAAAATGCGAAGAGTGAACGAAGAAAGGGAGAAATGAAATAATAACTATAAAAATATACGAATAAATATTATAAGAAATAAAGTATATCAGTGAAATGATCAAACATAGGATAAAAATTAATATGTGAAAATTAATTCATTTTGTCTTGTACGAGCTAGAGAAAAAAAAGAATAAATTTTTTGAAAAATTGGATCTTATAAATGCGATAATAAATAAAATTAGCAAGAAAAGAAATTCAAAAATAAAAAAAATTGGGAAACTAATAGCGACATGAAAAAAAGGATAAAAATACGTAATATAAAAAATGGACAGTGAAGATATTAAACTCTTTTTTTCTTTTCTCTCACCTTCCATTTCTGGATCCTCCGAAAAGTCGTTTTTTTCTCGATTCCTCTTCCGCCATCGCTTCCAGGTACGAAATACGAGGGGAAGATTGGAAATGAGAGAGAAGAAAGAAGGAATAAGAGAGAAAAGATGTGAACGCGTAAGAAATGAACCGTTAGGGTGAACCAAGTTCGCGGATACGTAGATCCAATAAATAAGGTCCTTACACAGCTCTCTCTCGTCTAATGTCCGGCTCGTGTACGCTCAACGATATCGAAATTGCGATCTAGGTTGTTTCATTGAAAAAAAAAATAGAAGCGAAAAAAATACTCTTTTCTTCAAATCTCCCTTTTATTGATAAGAATTGAGTTAAAGGCGCATGCACGTATATTTTTAAAAAATTTCTTCATGATAATTTTTACAATAATCTTTGCATAAAGAAAAATAAAAAATATCTTCACTTAGGATTTAAATTAAAAAAATTTAAATTGACATGAAAAAATATACCAGATAAGAGAAAATAAGATTTCTTTATTCCAACCAGTGACTATATTGTTTATATAGTGAAAAATTCAATAAACTATGAAATAATAATCGGATAATGATCTCCAGCGTAGAAACAGCAATTGCGAAATAGCTGCCGCGTTTAGTCAATGTTTACCGATTCTCGAGCCGCGATAATGTTTCAACGAGATTTCATGAAAGAAAAATTAAAAAGAACATCGACGTGTAGGGGAGGAATTAAAGAATAATTTCAGCTTGTCAAGGATATACACGTGTATACCGATACGCCATTGCACGAAATATTATAAAGGTTAACGAAGATTTATTGCACCTTGATATTATTATTTCACGGGAATCGCGGTTCGCGCGTCTATAAATTCGCTTCCTTTTTTTATCCTTTTTCCATCCTGGTTAAAAAGCCGTGTAACGAGGCGTCAATTATTTTCAGACGTGTGACCTCCCACGAATATCCATTTTTCAATCATTTCAAAAATATCTTTTGAGCAATACGCTACGAAAAAAAATCGTATCTGTAAGTCTAAAAAGTAAATGGAAGAGAAAAATTTATAAATTTATTTTTGATCGATTAAAAAAAATAGTCGAAAACATTCAACAAACTTTTCCGATGAAAAAAATCAGTGGCGCGTGTGAACGAGGTTTTAAAAGAGATAAGAATTTAAGAAGAGCCGAGAGAACGATAGTGAATGTATTTAAATAAAAAAAATGCCTAGAAAGACTGTCGGTATCGCGTTAATGAGGAATACCGTTCTAATGGACCGATATGCGGAGGCCGCGGATCAAGTTAAGAGTTCGAACCAGAAGAAGAGAATAGAGAGAGAGAAATAGAGCCGAGAGGAGTAACAAATGCGATTTGTAAGACTCGCCTCGTTACGCGGCAATATACAAGTCCATCCACTTGACAATATAAATACATGCATGTATGAGCGAGTGTCTCGTTAACGCGAATCTGTTATGTTGCTTATTTGGATAAAGAAGCTCGCACGTGCGCATTCAGTCAATATTGAATGCACACAGTGGAAAATATTTATCTTATCGAATGTATTTATGATTTTTTACGTGTTTTTTCATTAATTTGGTAAATATTTGGACTTTCAAGTGGGACTACTTAATCCAATGCCCGCCAGATTCCACCCAATTCCGCCCAAATCCACCCAATTCCACCCAAATCGACTGTACAAGTGATTTTAGCTCGATTTTCGGTGGAGCCACACTTCCGAACGTTTACAATTAATTCTTCAGGATAAATAAATTATTAGACAACTAACTCAGTGTTTTTTCTTGATGGAGTCCAATCCAGCTAAATATTTGTTGACTGCATTCAAATCTTCATTTTCCTGTATTTAGAGTTTATCTAGCCCTTTCTATACTCGTACAGTTTCTATGAATATTATGTGATTTATATAAAAGATTTTGTTTCTATTTTCATTCGTTCATTTGTTATTCATAACTATATTTGGTGTAGTGTACGGCTTGTATATTTTTCATTTTTTTGTGCATTCTTTCGTGCCTCTGTATGCAGAGATGGGCGCATAAGGTTTAAATGTTGATATCGCTCCGTAGCGGCGGTTGGGAAGTCTAGCTGCTCCATTGACCGGTGCTCTAAGTACCTTTGAGCCCTGTCAATTAAAGTGATTCCAGCGCGAGTTCTCTCCGGGAACGTTTCACGTACCACCGAGGCCTCGAGCACGTGAATCCTCCTCAATAAAGAGCAGGTGAAGCGAAAAAAATCCTAACCCGATAGACGAGAAACCGAGCCAGCTTGCGATTAATCCGGACTCGGGATCTCTTCTCGGATGAAAAATAAAAAAAAATCGCCTTTTGCACTACGGAATCCGTTTATTTCAACTCTAATCACAAAATCATACCTATTTAGTTACCCGTTTCTTTAACGAATCATTCTCAGCAGGAATAATTAAAAAAATAATATACATTAAAAGATTAATCAAACTTTTTCGAATAATTTTTTTCAATTCGCACAGCTATAATGATAAAAGAATCGCTGTCTAAATAGATTGATAGATTAACTTAATCCAATTACCAATTTTTAATTTGTTAGCTCTTTATAAAAATCATATTTAATTTAAAATAAACAAGCAAATATTCAATAAATTCCCTAATAAATTAAATACAAATATACAAATATGAAATTATAATTATTGAAAAGAAACAAATATTCCCATAAATTAATCATATTCAAATATTAATTGAAAAATTAACGTATGTATTTTAATACATAGTAAAAAATAAACACACAATGAAAAAAATAAAAGAGATGATGTTGACGGAAACGTCGATGAACCCTCGAACGGAATCCGTCGTCGGAATAGTCGACAGGTTGACACGCGCAGAGACGAAACGTGTCGGACAGTGTCAGGTGTCTTTGGCGTCTTATTATTCCATTGGGGTTAAAATATTGTCCCGGGTCTTAAACTGGTATGTGTCTCGCTCTACACATGCACGCGAGTCGAGTTCGCGGTACAATAAAGGTTCGCCAGGAAATCGTGATGTCAATCACGAACGAGAATTGGAGACAACGTTTCTGCCACCAATCCGTTTCCTCGCGATCCTTTCGAAACACGAGGACGAAGATGAATTCTCGAGCTCGCGAGAAACACTGAATTATTATTGTTTATCGCTACATCATTACGTATTTATTTTATTTATTTATTATTATTATTATTTTATTTATTTATTTAATTTTTGTCTGAACACTTTTATTATATAGATATTTATTCGCTTTGGTTTTAAGTTTCATTCTTGAATTCTCGTTCCTGTTGGTTAAATCGTTGGATTATGCAACAAGGCGCATTTGCTGGTCCTATTAGAAATTTCCATGGGGTACGGTATCGGCTCGTAACGGTGTTCTCATAGGAAAACGTGAATGGTCCCGCTTCTACTTTATAATCCGAACGTGCGTACATTACAAGGGCGAGCGACCATAGAAATTAAAATATCGAAATAAAAAATTGGAACGACAATCCGATACAACGTGAACAGTTATGCCGGAAAGTATGATACCCCAAAATGCAACGTGCTCTATTGTTCCTCGCGCCATCGCGCATTCTAGCAGCTCATGAATTTTACACAAAAAAATATTCTAAAAAAATTATTTGCATAAGAAAAAAACAAAGCATATATACATATGTAATTAGGCACATAAAATAAAATTCGATAGATATTACAAAAAATAAACGTTACAAATAAATAAGTTGTTCAGAAACAAATTGTAATGGTACAAAAATATAATTATTATTATTTAGTAAACTATTATTCTGTACTTTAAAAAATGAATGTGATTGATATATCATTTTTATATCTTGCACAGTTACATGCGCGTGTACATAAAAATATGGATTTTATATTGACATCAGGTGGGAATAGAAAATAAAAAATTCAATCCCAGAAATAAAGAACAAGGTACAAGATTCAGCCCGTCGCGCTCGCGATTTACAAAAGAGGAAGGAAATAAATATGAAAGAGAAAGAGAGAAGGGCGTTTCTCGGTGTATCATTTTTTGCTGAGACCTCCAGCTGGCCCGGTCGAGAGGATCGATCATTTATCGAAGCTCCTCGAGGCTGTACGGGAAAAACAATGCGAGAATTGGGGAAGTGTGCCAAGAAGAGGCCTCGCTTTTTTTTCTCCTTTTTTATTATCATTATCATACGTTTTTTTTTTGATTATTATTTAAATTTTTTTGTTCCTCGAAATGCCCTTCACGATTCGAATTCGGGCTGTCCCTGCCCGTCACGAAGATTCATTTTATCCGATGCGTATGCGCATCCTCTCGCCCTATTGCTGTTACTTTTTTTGCTTTTCTTTTTCTCGAGACGTACAAAACGCCCGAGCTCTCGTATTATTTTCGCCTCCGGTGAATGAAGCATTACGCGTGCGCATTCTCGTGTATCAATTTATTCATACATTCAATGTGAACGGTTTTACATTGTACGTCCATTTGTACACGTACGTATTTACGATCGAGCGTGGGGAATTAACATCGTGCCTCGTTTCAGGATACCACCTATTTTTAGAACGTATCGATACGATTCTGACACAGTTTTTTCTCAATTCATTCAAAAATATGTAAAATTTTAATAACTATTCAAGATTCGTTGCTAAATTAATTTTAACTAAATTATTCTAAATTTTTAAAAATTCATCATTATATAATTTAAAAAATAATAATAATTTGTTTGAAAATTTTTTAATAACAAAATTAATGATTAATGATATTAATTAGATCAAAATTGAACGTCGAGTACAAAATGTTAAAACATTTGAAAATTGAAAATTTGGGATTGGGAAGAAGTCTAATGGTTATACCGCTGGGAGTTATAGGGGAGTTCGAAATGCATTTTACGTCGAAACGTCTCATATACCCCGGGTAATATTTTTGTGAGCACGTAACACTGACGTGAACCGGCTTCTAATTAGCGATTACGACTTCATTCGTATAGAATGTGCCTCATATGCGTCGAATATATATGCGCATATTTTTTTTTCTTTTAATATCTATTTTTTGCTGCCCATTGTGCGTACGGATGCGAGAGGCCGAAAGAATTACGAGCCGAAATCTTCTCCTATACCTCTCGTTCCAACGCCGATAGCAATTTTATTTTTTTTCTTTGTTTCTTTCTCTCGTTTCTCCTCATTCATTTTTTATCTTCCTGTGTCTTTTGATACATATTTATTTTTAACGACGTACATGAAAATAGGAACAATCAAAAATTTTTGAAATTTTGTTCTTAATTTTTATTTATTTATTTATTATTTATTTAAAAAATATTTCTATTGATTTTTAATCATAAAAATAAAAATTAATAAATTAACTAGCCAATGAATAAAAATATTCTTCGTAATAATTGATGTTTGTGTATTTTTACCGTAATTGTAATATTTCCTTTAAAAAAACAATTACATACGTCTTTTGATGTCAAATTGAACGTCCCAATATTGTTGACTAATGAACAGGAAGAAAACGCAGAATCCCGAAAAAAAGAGAAAAGGTGTCAAATAAAAAAATCTCATGAGCGTATATAAATCAGGCGAATCCGCGAGAGTAAAAATTGAATAAAGAATAAACGAGGAGGGCAGACCTCGTGACCTCGTGACCACGTGGCAATTAAGAACTTTGGATTCTGGTAATTTTACTGACGGAGTTGCAACCCCAAAAAAAAGGAAGAATATAAAAAATATTTTTAAAGAATAATGTTCCCGTCGAAAATGTACGAGAGAGGAGGAACGAACGGGAGAAAGAGAAAGATGAATTTTTTCGGTGGAAAAAAAATGTTCTTCCGCTCGTGAGAAATCGAAACGTGTACGAGTTTCGAGAGCGAATCGCGAGTCGTTCCTCGGTGACGGAGAGGCTCGTACCGAACACGTGGGGCAAGAAACGAGCGACACCGCAGCAGGAAATTACGATACGAGTCAACGAAAAAAATCGTGTAATTTATAATTACAAGAGTCGCCAAGGCCTCGACGAGCACACTTTTATACATAGAACGGAGTGAAGGAGAAAGAGAGAAGCGAACGAGAGTGCGATATACCCACGCGTTTCGTATCCAGGCAAACTTCTTCCTCCTCTCTCTCTCTCTCTCTCTCCCTTCGACCTGACTCCGAAGCTTTTGTCAGGACCGGATCCTGCGACAACCTTCTCGTCCTCTTTGTTTCCTCATTTTCTTTTTCTAACCCAAATACCAAATTATCAAATACGAACATAAATAAAATAAGTTAAATATATAATTTAACGAAGACAGGATTTATTATTAAATTTTTAAATTAATTAAATAATTTAACATTGTCGGTATTTTATAATTAATTTTAATATTCCATAAAAAATTACACTAAAAATGATTTTTAATTCAAAGTTTCAAAGTTACGTATGAAATTGTAGGAAGTTTGAAATGTGGTAAATATATAGTTTAGTATATACTTTCACGCAGTTGGAACAAAGGAGCGAAAATGTACAAATTTCGCGATAAATAGTTACTTAAGAGTTAACTTATGAAGTACTCAACTGTAAGTGGATTCTGTCAGATGGATATTCAAAGTACAATACCGTGGGTTTAGCGTTATATTGCAGGCGAGTGCACTCGAGATATTCTATTTATAGGTGAGGTTACGTGGGTAACGCCCTTAAAGCACCGTTCTTGCGCCACGAAACTGCGAATTTCCTTCTTCGCCGTATCCACGTGTTTTCATGCACCCTGTCTGTATAAACGATAATAAATGTGGGTATAGGGTGTCTTGAAAGTCGGAATCGAAAGTGAGAAGAGATGATGAATTACCGGCTACAGACGTATTCATAAAATTAACGCGAAAATTTACATTTTACGTCAAACAAACGAAAAATAATATTTTTTCAATTTATGAGGACCTTGTCATTTTGTAACATTTATCGTATATGAAATCCTGAAAAGAATTTAATTTTCAAGACCTGATCAGGTTCCTGATCAGGTTCCTGATCAGGAACTCATACAATTCCTGATCAGGTCCTCATGTGTCCTTGTCAGGATCTTTCTTGACCAGGATCCGGCGTTTCCTTATTAGGATCTGATACAATTCCTGATCAGGTCCTTATCTGTCCTTGTCAGGATCTTATACTTTTCTTAACCAGGAGCTGATATTCCCTCATCAGGATCTGATATGATCACTGATTAGGTCCTTATATGCCCTTGTTAGGATCGTATACGGGTCTTGACTAGGACCTGACGTTTCGTTATCAGATTGTAATACAATTCCTGATCATGACCTGATTTGCCTTTATCAGGATCTCACTCTTTTATTAGGACATGTTTCCTTACGTCTCTCAAGGTATACCTAAAAAATATAGTTTTTTGAATGTATCTTTGAAAAATGCTGAAACATCTTTTTTAACTCGAAATTTCATCGCGAGTCCGTTTTGACCGCTTAAAAGTTGTTTCTGGGACATCCTGTACAAAATCCGGAACGTGGGTATGTACGGTGGAGAAAATTTTCACGAAGATCAAAGAATCTCCAGCCGAGTCCTTCTCTCCTACGAACTCTATAAAATTCGTATACAAATAGACGAGAGGATAAAATGCTATATAAATACAGGTACGCAGCTCTTCGATATACTCTGGGCATAAATGTGAGAGAGCAAACTCGGTAGGAAGCGTTTTACTGCAATAACGCGGACTTCCCGCGGTGTCGGACCTCGTGAACGCCCTCGTTACGTTTTTAAGATCCCCAGACGGGGAGAGCCCCGCTATTTCTTCCAGCACTATTACTGCCCCCTTACTGTGTGACCATCTCTTATCTCTTTCTCTCAAGAGAGATAGAGAGAGAGAGAGAAAGAGAACTCCTCAACCTGATCTACGATCGCAGATTCGAACGAGAAAGTTGCATAAGCTACGGAATTTTTATTCTCATCTTTATTTTTTATTTTTTTTACCTTGCTGGCGTTTCTCATCTCGGATGATGCGAACGTAAACTTTTGTACACATTTTACAACGACTCTTGAACTTTGATGCTTCACATATATTGAAAATATATTTTTATTCCTGAAAGATGGAAACAGATGTTTTAAGGTTTTATATTGGTATTTATAGTATTCTTGAAGGAAGGTCAAATTTATACGAAATTTTATGGTAAACGTTCGGAAGTGGGGGGTTCACCGAAGATTCCACCAAATACCATCCCAAATCCACCTGAATCCACCCAATTCCACCAAATCCACATAAACCACCTGAATCCACCCAATCCCACCAACTACCACCCAATTCCAGCTAAAACCACCTGAATCCACCCAATTCTACCAACTGCCATCCAATTCTACCAATTGCCACCCAATTCCACCTGAAACTACCTGAATCTACCCAATTCCACCGACTGCCACCCAATTCCACCTGAATCCACCCAATTTCACCTGAATCCACCCAATTCCACCTGAATCCACCCAATTCCACCTGAATCCACCCAATTCCACCTGAATCCACCCAATTCCACCAACTGCCACCCAATTCCACCTGAATCCACCCAATTCCAGCAAATACCCCCCAAATCCACCAAATACCACTTAAATCTGTTCCAATCCTGTAACTATCTTTGTATGCATTGGGTCCAATCCACCCAAAACCACCCATATCCATCCAAACTCGAACAAACCTTACAAATTATTGTCAGCTCCATTTTCGATGGAGCCCGACTTCTGAAAACTCACCAATTTTTTATAAAAACGCCAATTTTATTTTACAACTCATTCGTAAAATTAATGCATAATTATGCTTAGAATTATTGAAAAAAATCGATCGATTTTGTTTCTTCAAATAAATCAGTTACAAAATAAGAAACGGAACAAGAAGACGAAGGGATACGGACAGAAATGTTCAATAATCGGATGTCAGAAAGAAAATATTGCCCTGCATTCTATAAATAATCGATAATACTTGGATCCCTATACGTAATAATAGTTGGAATAATCGACCCCCGTCGTAGTCTCAATTTCAATTGATATCGATAAATCTGTATAGACGAGACCTGGTCAAAGCTCCATTATACATCACAGAATATTGAGCAAAATCATTGGATCGTTATCTGGGGTAGTGCAGCGTAACCGCTTCTTCGCTCTTTCATTTATTTCTTATTTCCTCGACTTCGCTTTTATCATTATTTTATGGATTCATCATTGTACTTGTTACAACGCCGCCTATGGACAAAATGTAATAGCCACCATTTTTTTTTTTCTATACTAATTTTCATCTCATTTTTATTATTCTTATCGGACAATTCTCATCTATATTATTATTATCAGTACAGTAAGATACAACTACAAAAATTATTTTTGAAATTTTTATATTCATGGGAAAATCTAAAAAATTATATTTGTGGTCTTGAAATATGGAAAATTTTTCAAATGTCAAATGGTGAAAAAATATTCCCGCAACGTGTGAAGAACAGTGACGAGGAGAGTTTCTGTACCTCGCTTTAAAGCTCGTATATACACATATAAATGATATCCTATGAATACATCGTCAACGACGAGAAGAGGAGAAGGATGATCGCGATAATATGTGCAAACGTGGCTCGAAACAACATCGTGTCATCGCGGATGCACGCGTATTTTCTCTCGTACGAGGACGGACGCGCGACGCCCTTAAACGTCCTCACTATAATTGCTCATAAATATTTATCGACCGATCGATATCGCGACAATTGGATTCGTTCCCGACTCAGTTACATTCTATCCTATTAATACATTTTCTGCAAGATTTTTCATCAATGGAAAATAAACGAAATTCAAAAAACCGCAGCCAGAAAAAAATTACTAAAAAATTTTTTTGCGATTCAAAAATTTGTTTTTTAAATAAATAAAAATTAAACAGAAAATAAATAATTTACTAAATAGATGAATAAAGGATTTAAATAAATTTTCATCAATAAATTAATAAGTAATCAAAATTAGCAAATTCAAATTGTAAAATTTTATGAATTCTTCTCATTTTCATTTTTCGTTTTTCCTTCGTCTCTTTATCTCTTTCTCTCCCAGCGTATTTAATTCGGAATTTCTTTCTCTCTCTCTCGAGATGACTCGAGTCACAAAGAGATCATCTCTCCTCGGTTATAAAGTCGAGAACACGGGAAAGAAAGACGAAGAGAGGAAGGAAGGGGCGCAGAGAAATGTCTCGTGGACGGAGCATTCGCGTGGGTGGCGCGCGGAGCCTTCTCGGGGTTCGCTCCGTGCGCGCTCTCGAGCGCCCACACGAATCGATTCTTTCAACCGGACAATGTTACCGCCACTCTCGATACTAAAATCTCGATGTACGCGCGCACATACGCCCGCGAAAACGATAAACGTAATGTGCGAAAGAGAGAATAAATATGGGAAGTCCCATCGAAACAATTTTAAAACTCACTATAATAAAAACAACATTTTTCAATATTCATTATGGTTCAATTGAATTCCAATTTTCAAATCAAAATTGAATTCACGGATAAGCGAAAATTCAATTATTTAAAAAAATTC
Organism: Cremastinae sp. B BG-2022a; assembly: GCA_030522605.1. NCBI lineage: Eukaryota > Metazoa > Arthropoda > Insecta > Hymenoptera > Ichneumonidae > Cremastinae sp. B BG-2022a. The sequence continues at coordinate 18,871 of JAPYYX010001363.1, read as the reverse complement.
AGATATTTATATTTATGATAACATTTATAAAAATGGCTTAATTAATTATTTTAATTCGTGCAATTGTTAATTTAAAAAATTACTTCTCAATAAATCAGCACTGAATGGATGCATTGTTTGTTAAATTAATTTTCACGATTATTTTAAACATTTTTAATTTGTTTAAAATGAATTCGTACGTGATAAAGTCGTGTACATGTGTAGCCATTGATCACCGTTAATTACGAATGTGACAGTTGTATATACTTGGATAAAAATATTGCACAATTGGAAACGGCTGGATTAAGTTGGTAAGAAATTTAATTTCGATGCAATTGTCAAGTGACGACGCGAGTTCCGAGAATTTCAGAGTTCTCGTTTGCTTTCACAAGCGATGATAGTTCGCTGGCTCGTTTTCTTTCCTCGATTCTTCTCTTTCCTTTCTACTTATGTATACTCGTCTCTCTTTTTCTCTCGCTCTCTCTCTCTCTCTCTTTCTTTCTCTCTCGTCCTGCACCAAATCTCGGAGCATTTAACCCGCTTAAACCTGCTCCCGCGCTCAATTTATTATGTCGCTAACAACAAACGTCGCACGCCACCGCGATACTCTTTTTCTCCCTCTTTTTTTATGCAACAGCATAAAAGAGCTCCTCTGGTATTCATTTTACATTGCGCAACTTTCCGTAATCTGTTTATTTGCGACAAAGTAAGTAACAGGCTATTTTTACCTGAAGGAAGTGTATACTTAAAAAATTCAGAATATAAATTTGTGTTATTTACAATATTTAGAATATTTTAATAAATTGTAGTTATTTAAAATTAAGTGAAATATTTTTTAAAAAATTTTAAATTGAAATGTTTAAATAAATATTTAAATAATTTGATTTATTGATAAGTTTTGGTGTGCTATTTGAATAAATATCTCAATTTAAAAAATTATATATTTTATATCTTTAAAAAATTTTTAAAAATATTTAAAATCAAAAAAATAATATTCAAAAATAAAAATTTGGAAAATTTTATCAGAGTGTGCATAATTTATTTTACATTTGACATTTGTGTCATTATTCTATATTACGTTTGAAGGAATTTTTAAATTTCATTCCTCATGTGATAGAATTTGGTAGTTCTGTACGTCAAGATAAAAAATATCGATTTCTGATCGTAATATTGGCAAAAAGGTACACGTAAATGATAGAAAAAAAAATATAAAGAAAAATAGGGTAGAATTGAAGGTACGAGAAAGGGGCACGGGAGACCTGTTAAAGTTTCGTGCTCCGCAATTGCACGGGGCGTCGAATTCGGGGCAACCTTAACCTTACACGAGTCGACCTTAATCGACTCGATCGGATGGAGGGCACACGCGGCGGTTCTTGTTTTGGATCGTCCGCGAACCCGTGATTTACATTTTTTCTTTCTCATTTTGATTTTTTACGCCCACGGTTCCTTGTGTTCTTCATATTTCTCTCTCTCTCTTCCTCTCTTATCCGTTCTCTTGTAATTTTACGGGTAAAATCACGTGGCAAAAAAAAATATTTTGAAAAAAGAGGATGTCAGGAAATCACGGAAGTAAAAATCGTGTACACAATTTTTCCTCAATTATTTTGAAATGATTTATTATTTGCAACAATATTTTCAAGAAAAAATGTCAAGCAAGCTCAGAAGATAAAACGGCACACTTTTCAACGACAATTATGTTGAAATTATTATTTTTCACCTCGATATTTTATAATGTATTATGACTCGACGTGATGTGCCAAAAAAAAATATTTCGCAGAAGGAACGTGTTAAGATATATTTCAAAAGAAATAAACACTCAAAAATTTCAATAAACTATTTTGAAATCATTTATTATTTAATTCGAAAATAACAGCTAATCAATTTTTCGTGTAAACAATCGCGGTTATATTTTGATTAAATTATATTTTTTAATTATTATTTCATTTAATTAATTATCGATTTATTTATTTTTTTATTTACCTGGAAACATTGAGAAAAATATTTATTTATTTTTCATCTTGCTAATAAACAAATAAATGAATAGTTTGTATTTTTAAATTCTTGATTTTTTTTATTTTTGCAGGAAAATGGTTGTTTATATTCACACATCCGGTGGGGCGAAGCATTTGTGATAGTGTACAGCGTAACGTGCAAGAGAAGCTTTCAAGAGGCGAGAGGATTGCTCAAGCAACTGGCTGATCTTCGTTTGCCTTCCTACTTCACTGCCCTTTTGCTCGGGAATAAAAGGGATCTCGATCATGCACGGTAAGTTACTTTATTTTTTCAGAATTCAACTCATTGTTCATTATTTTACAATTATAGAATGATAAAATCAAAATTTTGAAAAAAAAAACAATTATTTTGACCAAAAAAGTAAGACAGATGTCATTTATTTGACTTCTGTTGATTTTGGAGGATGCAAATTTCATATTGATTGCGAAAACGGGGGAATAAGGAAAAAAATATCGAAAGGATTGAATGAAACCTCAGATGGCGGAGGATCGCGTGAACCCGGTTTCTAGGTGAACACGGTAGGAGCGAGATCGATACGCTCGCGGGAGCGACCACTGCCGGGTGTGTGTCACTTCGGAGCGAGAGAAGCGGCCCCGACGAGGCCAATCGCATTATATTTTTTGCGGTGAGACCAGCATGGCGCCGGCATTATACGATCGAAACGATAAAAAAATAAAAATAACAGATCCGAAAGAAGAAAAAAATAAGAGGCGAAAAAAAAATGGAATTGAAAATAAATAAGAAGGAAGTCCTCCGTTTACGATCCGCTTTTTCGCAAACACGCGAATTCGATCTGCGAGCTCCGGACGCGTGCACGCGACGATGAAGAAACGCGCCCGAGACGACAGCGAACGTCGATTTTCGAAATCGTCCAGGAAACGCGATGCAAAGATCCTATTACATCTCGGCCCGATAGCTTCGACTCGTGCAAGGTGGAAAGTGAACTCGCGCCCCTTACCGCCTCTCCTCCTCCTCCTCCGTCTCCATTCCCACTTTTGTCTCTCAGAAAAGGTAGGCCAAGCCGTGTTTCCCACACGTAACTAAAAACGTCACCCATTTTCCTGAAAATGAAAGAAAAGTACGTCGTCGATTGAGTTTCACTTTTGCATTTTCCTCTCGGTGTAATAGTACCCGTAGTACAGTCGAACCTCCTTATAAGACCAACCTCTCTGAATTGGTAGTAGAACTTAGATCTTTGTCCGTGTTTCTGATTGTGCCAACTCTGAGATCATTGTGGAGCATGGCATTCGAGTTACAGTCGAACCTCCTTATAAGACTCCTCATTAGAACAAAACCTCTTTATAAGTCCTAAGACCGAACGTATGCCTTCACTTCCCGATAGGATAAAACTTCTACAATGTTAGCGCATCTGCTACTGCGCATGGTCACGTGGATTCAGTGGGTAGTGACAGGGGAGTGGTCTTAACTAAAAACGTCACCCATTTTCCTTTTTTTCATTTATTTTTGGTTATATCTTATTTTAAGGAGACAAATGCCTGTCCTGATTTTGAGAAAATGAAAGAAAAGTACGTCGTCGATTGAGTTTCACTTTTGCATTTTCCT
>JAPYYX010001363.1:0-15311 GCA_030522605.1 Cremastinae sp. B BG-2022a | reverse complement strand
GAAAATGAAAGAAAAGTACGTCGTCGATTGAGTTTCACTTTTGCATTTTCCTCTCGGTGTAATAGTACCCGTAGTACAGTCGAACCTCCTTATAAGACCGACCTCTGAATTGGTAGTAGAACTTAGTTCTTTGTCCGTGTTTCTGATTGTGCCAACTCTGAGATCATTGTGGAGCATGGCATTCGAGTTACAGTCAAACCTCCTTATAAGACTCCTCATAAGACCAAAACCTCTTTATAAGTCCTAAGACCGAACGCATGCCTTCACTTCCCGATAGGATAAAACTTTTACAATGTTAGCGCATCTGCTACTGCGCATGATCACGTGGATTCAGTGGGTAGTGACAGGGGAGTGGTCTTACTAAGAGGTTGATTTGCACAAAGCCTGGTCTTATAGAGAGGTTCGACTGTAGAAAATGTTTTTATTTACTATATTCACAGTTTTGTGCATAATTTTATGGCTTCTAATATTTCCTATCGTCTATCCATAATTGTTACTGATATTAATTTAGATTTTTTAAATTTACCAACCGCAATTTTGAAAACAATACAAAATCATATTGAATGAAAAAATTTAAGTTATTGATTAAAATGTTCTTTCCTTGGATATTAGTGTCAGAAGTGCAAGGACTACGGACTAGCGATTAATCACACAAGTTCCTTTTGCACACGTGCATAGGCGCATATAAAATCGAGCTCTCGTCTATCTTTCCCGGAGCGATAAAACGGTTTGTCCGCGTTTAATTCCAGCGATAAGAAAACTCGTGTGCGGGTATAAAATGTCTCCGGAGGTTGGACGGGCGAGCGAGACGAGCAAAACGAGCGGCTGAGTCGAAAGGGAGAGTCCTCGCTTAGAATTTCGAAGCGTGGAAGAAGAAAATAAGATTCTATGCATTATGACGATCCTGACGAAAAAGGCTCCTCCTCTATTCCGTATCTCTTTAATTTTTATGATATTTTTATCGACGCTGCGACTCCGCAGCAGGCACCTAATACGAAAAGACATTGAAAATTTTTATGTAACACTTATTCAATACATATTCGTATTATTAATCAAATCATTTTTGTTATGATTATAATCCACATGCAATTAATTTTTCTTACAATAATTTGATCGCGTCACAAAAAAATAGTTTTTTTCACGCTGAAATTTCCAAAACGAATTGAACACTTTGATTTTCCAAAAAAGCCAAAAAATTTCAAAAATTTTTCAAATTTCAGAGCATTTTAATTTCGCTTACATAAATAAAAAATAAAAATCAATTAAAAATCGCTAAACCTCGCAAGAGCAATATAAAAAGCGTGATCGAGAGCGTCGACGGTTAATTATCGATTGTAAATGCACAAATGAGCGTATAAAGATGAAGGAAGTGAGGACCGAGAGTGCTCGATGAAGAACTTTTTATCCTGCAATCGCGCGTGACACCCTCGAGACGGAATTACCATTTTTTAAATCTTCCTTTTTTCCCCCTCGCGGTTTCTCCTCGGCGCTCAACATATACGGTAGCAAGAACCGCTTCATAAAGTCAACGAGTCGGACAGCTCTGCGACAGCTTACTTAAAGTATATATCCGCGATGGTTCTGCTGTCGTTCCTGCTTGGTGAAGTCGTCTGCTCCCCGAAGAGACTACGCATCTTTTATCCACATGAGCCTGATGCCGATTCAAGTTGTCCAATTGATATTCGGCTGAAATAAAAAAAAAGTTGAAAATAAATCGAGCCTTCATAAATTTAAAATGGTAAAAAAGTTTGTACAAATACATGATAAAAATAAGAGTAAAAGAATCGATAAGTGTGTAGACAAAGTAAAATTTATTTAAGATTAAAAAATGTTATCAAGCTTCATAGATAAAAAGACGAAAAAATGAATTATTTAATAAAAATAGAAATATTAAAAATAGTAAAAAATTAGTTAAATTGACATAATTTTTTGTTTGATCTTCTTTGTCCGATTCATTTGCTTTTGTATATCAGACGTATAAGGAGGAACGTTTTAAACGTCTTGTCCTTCTGGACACCCTCGCTCTTTCAATTTTTTTCTTTCGTTAGTGTTTTTTGTCGCTCGTTCTTTTTTTATTTTATTTTTTGTTATTCTCGTCCCGTTCATTATCCGAGTTTCCTTATCGAGAAATGGCTCACTCACCGTGAAAATTGCACAAAATGTAATAAATTAAATTAATAAAGGAATAACAAAAAGAGACAAATAAAGAGACGGCTCGCAATGAAAATCGCAGAAAATATCGTAAATTAAAGAAGAAAGAGAGAAACGAGGAGAGACGCGCGTGGAGTAATGAAAGAATTTATATCTCTGTGTACGCATTAGCGAGTCTCAATGACGAAAAATAAAGTCTCCATAAAATTTGAGATTAAACACGCATTTGTCGCATTCTTGGGATTAAATAAAGACGCAGCGAAGAAACAAAAGAAAAAAGTTGCTCGCGGAAAAATACTTATCTTTATATAACAAAAAGTACACGAATAAGAAAATAATTTCAAAAAACGTCATAAACAAATTAAATTAACATTTTTTCATTTCATTTTTTAAATAATTAAATTATTATAATTAACAATTTAGTAAATGTTCACAGTTCGATGAAAATATGATAATAATAAATGCATAATTTAACAATAAACAATTAATAAAAATAAATAAACAAAATATCACTATATAGGGATGGGAACTATTGATATTTATAGGTATAGATATGTATATACATGTCTAGAATGCAGAATAAGGAATAAAAGAACGTAGATGTTGGAGCATGTCTCTCGAAGCTCAGGGGGCTCCGGGGGGCTTCAGGAGAGACCAGTTTCCGGTCGATAAAACTCAAAAGATTTCGCGCGGCTTTTAACGTGCGTCTCGCTCTCGCACTCTCCGGGACGCTGGCTCTCCGAGTGCATGGCTGCGATCGCGAGTGTACACGGGTTCTCTCGTTCGTTCACGTTTTCCCGGGGTTATTGGCGCCCGCTCGAGCGCCGCGTTTGACCGCGTTGAAATTTCAAGATCGCCGACCGGCGATAAGTTTATTAATGTTCGATCAACGCCGGATATATAACACGCGCGTCTACCTTAGCAAGGTTAAAAACTGCCGCATACTTTTACACAGGCGCGAGCACATTTTTTCTCGCCCGAACACATAATTTTCCGCCCAAGCGCATATTTTTCCGCGTGCGTCCGATTTACGCTTTTATCACGACTTACGCATGTTTTTTTTTCCTCGGGTTTCAATCGGATTAATTTGTAAAAAGGGGCAAGGAGAACATTGAGGGAACTATCTCGAAAGGGAGAAACGAGATAGGAAGCTTGATCCAATGTTTAAATTTTAATTGCGATTTGTTCAATACACCGTAAAATAGAAAATAAAATAAATCGCGAATTGAGATGCACAATGACCGATGGAAACAATTATAGTATTAGCATAGAAACGAATGAACAAGAAAACATTAATTTGGCTGTGAGGGAATTTTGCAAACTGTGCTCACAAATGATTCTACCGTTTCGATGAAGCAAAAGAGGAAAACAAATTAGATACATTTATGTTAACTGTACTTCAATAATAAGAGCAATGAAAGACTGCGATACTGAACTAATTTCGAATTTGAGGCAGAGGAGCCTGACATTCCGTCTCCGCTAAGAACTGTAATTCAGGAAAGAGGAAGAAAGAGGCCGAGGAATGAAATAGCGTTTCGCGGGCTCCGCGATTCCATAAAATACGTGTGCGCACACATTAATATACAGGGTGTCCATTAATTCAATGTCAATACTGATAAAGCAATGTTCCTGATTCAATTTCAAGACGAAAAGTCTTGGCGCACTTTTCAGTCCGATCAACGAGTGTCTAGTTATCGAGCATTAAAGTCGAGCCCGCCGAAACAAAGGAATAGTGACGCTACTGCTTTGTGACGTAGCGCTCGCTGATTGGCTCAACTCAACTCCGGCGTAACTCGTCCGGATTTGATCGTATCGAAAAACGGTTCAATACTTTTCGTCTTAGAATTTCAACGCGAATTCGTTTACATGTGTATCTAAATTTTTTGTTTTTCATCGTTAACGTCCTATTATGGGACAGCCTGTATACGAGAGGAGATATCTGTGTCCTTCTTACTTGGATCGTGAATTGGTAACGTTCGTATGTTACGGATCGGAGACGCGAGTCGACCGGTAGTCCTTCTCTCGTCGCCTTAATGGAGTTCATAAAGATTAGAAGCTAGCCGCACGCTGAAAACCACTCTCGTACGTCTTTTGCCCCCAAGTAGAACAAGTTATATGGTTTTCTTTCTCTCTGTCTCTCCTTCTCTTTTTCTCGGTCTTACTCCCTCGATGCTTCTTTTTTGCCTCTCTTCCGTAATTTTTTTCTTCGGACTTCCTTTCCTTCCATTTTTTCTCCTTCACCTTCCTCTATTTTATTCCTTCGCGTCTTCTTCTTCGATTTTTGAACTGCTATTGAACCTCGCGTTTTACATGCACACGTATACCCGTGTGGAAGTTTCTAACCAAATTTGGCAACTCGATTTTCACCCAATTCGCATATATGGATTTAAAATCTCGCACACGTGCTCCAGCCAAATGACAGCACAATGTAATAGCTCTAAATTGAAGAAATTTGTTGTTATGAACAATAAAATGGCAACTAATTGAATAAATAATGGTAACACCAACTTAAATCTTTTTGCAGGATTCATTTTTGATTAAGTTGAAATATAACTAAAAGTAAAAGTTTATAAATAAATTATTCGTAATAAGAACTAAAAATGTATGAAATATCCCTTAACTCGATAATCCAATAAGTATGTTAATTTTTTGTGCACATAATTATTATTTTGCCTCCATCTCCGTCTCCCTTTCTGTCTTTTTCTCTTGGTCAACGATAACGTTAAATTAATTAAGAGAGACATTTTCATCTCGAGGATTTTTCGAATGAACGGGAAAGAAACGGGATACGCATGTAACCGAAGATGTACCGAGGAGGAAAAGAGAAGAAGAGCCAACTAGCCAGGAATTCGCGAGCCAACCGTAACGTTGGAGAAGGAAAGCGTCAGCTCCGGGATATCTACACATTCCCCGACGATATAAACGTATCGCTATTTTATTTCTATTTCAGATCTACAATGTCAAACGTAACCGCAATCTAAAATAGAGCTCGTTTTTTCCAATTTAACGAATTGAAAATTTGCGAAAAATTAAAAACCCAACACGAGGATGTGTTTACAATTTTTATTTCTGAATTGAGAATTTTTTGTTTCACGCTCTCTTTTCTTAATTTGAACCAGTTTCTCTCTGGCTTGCATCGGAAATTAGCAAAAAATTGACATTCCAGTTTGAATGGCACTGGTGCTCTGTATATTTTTCTTCCTTTCCAACTAAAATTCAAAGTACTCGAATTTCATTTTATTTTCAATAATTAATATTTTAATGGACGATTACAAAATTGCTAGTTTCTAAGAAAATTCAATAACTTCACGATAGTATATTGCATAATTATTTTTGGAATGTGGAAAAATGGAAAAATTGCTAAAAACAAATGAAAAATATAAGAACACGTTTAAATTTAATTTATACAAGAATTTCCATAATTTCCAACGGTCCCCATCGTACTCCATGAGGTTGTAATTTCTTCCCGTCTTCGTTCTCGAGGAATAAACTTCCCCGAATTCTTCGTGATAATAAGATAAAGGTCGAATCGCGAGTAAAGTGCAAGGGTGAACTTCATGACCCAAATCCTGAAACAAGCGATTTCAAAAATTTCGAAACCTCAGGAGAATGAGCTTGTAATGGAAAATCCTGACTGTCAGGTTAAGGCAGCGTTCGATAAATCCATCGAACAGGAAAGAATTCGCGAACACACCTTGTCCTAGTCGAGTACAGTTAGTGCTTGAGATCTAGCTGAACTGGGAATCGTGTCGAATAATTCGATGCTGCAATTAGAGACTTGCAATAAAAACAACAATTTGTTCATTAATTTTTTTTTTACTGTGATGTTTTGTTTGCGATTTGTTACGCACAAAACGCGAACAAAATTTAATTATTTATTCATAATTTTTTGTCAGTGTCAACAATGCAAAATTTATTTAAAATAAATTTAAATAAATTTATTAAAATTTTTTTAAAAATTATATAAAATACATTTTTATTTCATTTTGAATTTTTTCTTCAAAGACCTTACGACAAAAAATCACTCTACCCAAAGTTAATTCGCATCTCCTGAAGATTCTTGAGCTTTTTTTCATTTTCTGGTCGCTCTTTCGTTTCAACGACTAGAATCCCTTGGATGTTTCTGTCTTTTTTTTCTCCCTTTTTTTCAGCACCGTCCTGAGCTTATACTTTCGAAGGGAGATGCTCCGCCGCCCACGCGTTTTTAGGCTCGATCGCCTTCGAGAATATCCCGCGTTCCGCGAATTTAATTGCGTTCATAAATATCGAAAAGCTCGACTTCTCGTGTCTCGCTATTTTTTTCCTGCACTTGCACCTCTTTATCTCGCCTAATGTTGAATTCGCCCTCACCCTACTTTTTTTTAAACATATTTGAAATACGATCCGAGCCATTCTGATATCACTCGATTGTTTCTCTTTGGATCCTGCGATCGTAAATTTCGAGCCGAATTCTTCGCGTCACGCAATCTCGATCCATTTGAAATTTTTTTATATAACTTTTAAAACGTTAGGAATTTTAATGGAGCTTTTGGAATCATAATTTTTGCGATTCATAAATTTTATACTTTTAAAGAACAAATTTTTATCGCAGCACGATTTTTTTGCACATAAATTTTATAAATTTTATTCCTACGCTGAAAATTTTTTTGTACTATTTTTGGGAATAAATATACAACTATATTGTAAAAATATCGATGATAAATTTATTGCGAAAATGCACCCCAAGAATTTTAAAGCTTCGTAAAAAATATTGGACGCTTAAAAATCGTTTTTTATCGACGTGAGATCGAGTTCAAAAAATATAAAGATATATTTTTGCATTGTTACAGAGAGGTGTGCGTGGACGAGGGCCAGCAACTGTCGCTGGCGCACGGCTGTCAATTTTACGAGGTGAGCGCAGCGGAAAGCCCTGCGGGGGCGGCTCTGGCGTTCCAAGCGTTGCTCCGCGAGGCGAGATCCGTTCAGTTGCTCCGAGCTTTGCCGATACGTCGAAAATTGGGCGTTCACTCGGTCTCGCGGGTCTTAGGAACGATTTTCGGCAAGAACACGACCAAGGACAGGAAGAAGAGGCCCTCGCTGAGCATATGACATCTCCTGTGCGCCCTCCTCTTCGGAGGACGTGACGAGCCTGGCCGAAGAAAGGACGTCGTCGTCCTCACCAGTACGGTTTACATTAATCGATAAAAAAAAAATTTCAATTTTTTTTTCTCATCTCATTTTCCACTTCGTTTCATCGATTCGACAAATTTTTAATTTCCAATTTCGCAATTGGAATTCATTTTTTATGACCGCGATTCGGACGCTTTGCAAATTTTATTTCCAATGAAGAGGCTGGAGGTTGCGCACGGGACAATAAAATTCGTCTTCAACGAGAGAAGCACGTCACGATCTGCATTTATACATACGCGAGAATTATTTATAAAACGTATATGCATGTATGAATGGGAGAGAATCGAAGGACGAGCGTACACGCGTGGGCGCGATAAAAATCAAGCGATTCGATAATGAGATTTTTAGCGAGCTCGCATGCGTCGATACGTAAATATGTCTACGAATTATTTTTACGTAATATTAAGCTCGAGCTTGTGGCCTGGAAAAAAGCTGCGGCGCTTAACTTAACGGGACCTGAAATCGAATTTATCGCGATAGACGCGCAGCAGCAACCCTCGGAACTCTTCTTTTTTTTTTCTTTCTTTTTTTATATGAAAACTTATTTTTTACAGTCGACGATCTCACCTGTTAACTGTTCTACTCATCCGAATTAATTCTTATCGAATTTTCATGATGAAATCATGGAAAAAAAAATTTTCGTCATTGGAGTCATTTTTCGATGTAAAATAAAATAATGAAAAATAAAATTAATGGAATCACTGAAAAATGGATAGGACGAGAGTATCCGAGGTTTTGAACGAGATCTCACTCGAAAGCCACGAGGTATCTTCGTAAATCATAATGTTCCTAATGAAGAGATTGAACGGATAGATCGTAAATGTTTCCTTCAATTTTGAAAGTGTTCGAGCATATTGAGATTTTGACGCAATTGAATCGCGAGGAGAAAAATTTTTATAAAAATCGAAATATATTTTTGGACATTCGAGCTCGGACTTTCAAAATCGAATCGAGAAGGATGATCGATGTGAACAAATAAAATCGTACTATCGGATTAACATTAATCGTTAGGTTTAACTTTATTTTCGTTGTTTTACGCCTCATGCGACGAAGAATAAAAATGTAATGATAAACGAGAGGATAATAAAAAATACGGTGAATTTTTGTTCGCCATATGTTCACCGGCTGATCGCGTTTTTGTAAATAAAATTAGTGCGAGATCACGTTGCGAGGGATGAAAAAGAAAAATATAAATGAGAATGGACGAATTTCTCGTCTCGACTGACGAACGTTGGCGGGAACAAGAATTTAATTTTAATTTATCCGTTTATGGCTTATTTAATCGATTTTTATTGTAAACACATTCCAAAATCAGTGCAAATGCGTGCGTGTGAGATTGTATGATGAGTGCTCGCGTGTAGTAGAATTTTATGTTATTAAGAGGAAAGAAAAAATACGGAGGGATGTGACGATGTCGAATTTTTATTTTTAAGTGCTAGTCACTTGTTATCCTCAATTGAAGAATAAAATTCTATGTTAATTCTACACTGATGAGTTTCAACCTTTTTTTATCCTTCTCCAAATTCCCATCAAAATTTTTTATTTTTCATGATTAATGTCAAAAAAATCGTTTTGTAAGATATTTTTTAAAAATAATTACAAATATCTTGTAGGGACTCACGTTCTCTCTCACTTCTTTCCGTTTTTTGTTACTTGTAAATATTGTAAATATTTTTTGTAGATATATTTTCTCGGTATCGCGACGCGTACAGAAAGTTCTCGAAAAAAATAATTCGATCGAAAATTCTAGAAAATAACTTTTGTGTGCAAACAAATCCTTCGGGAATATTCCGCTTTTTAGGCTTGAGCGTTTTTACCTGACCGCCATAAACCCCCACTACTCGCTCGCTTCTTTACGCTTCCCGAAATTTCTTTTCGTACCCTTTTCTTCATAGAATTTTCCAGAGAGTAATTAACGATTGTTTGAATCGATTTTTCTAGATCACTTTCTATCCTCTTCTCTCTAGTAGTAGAACTACCGATCGGATCGCTATAAAAAATAAATTGCCCGTCCGAATATACCGAGTCTCTCTGTATAGTCAAATAGTTAAATAAATTGTTAAGTAAAATACAAATCCTGTCTCTGTTATACACCGAGCATAACCCAACCTAAGCCCGCCAAAATTAATAAATTATTCTTTTTCTTCGTCACCATTTATTGAAAAAAATGTACAAGACAATTCTCGGCCAAGGCCAGTCAGTTGCAGTTTTGCATTTATCCAGTGTCAGTCAATCCGACACCAATATCGAATTATTGTAAATAGTGAATTTCTTATTAATAGTTTCTGTTAAAATACTGCGCAAACGTTCAATCCACCGAGTTGCATCTCGATGCACCAAAAACTGTTAATTATAACTCGAAAAATAAATTAAAAAGCGAATTTGTGACTAAAAAAGATGAGCGTTGAGAATTTATTCAAGAAACACAGAAAGTTCTGTCGTCAGGATGTTTACGGGACTTGTCGCGTACTTATCGCTTTATTTTTAATCCACACTAGAGTTTGAACGAATTTATGCAGCCCGGAGTGCATCTGTCCCGAAATGAGAGGAGAACCTTGGCCCAAATATTCGTGCTGGCTCTGATGTCTTGCAGTTTCGTTTCGCTGGTTTATTCGTCGCGTATTCGCGTCAACTCCGCGCCTCGTGTTCTATGACGAACGAGCTCGTTCGACAATGATCGCCAGCCTGAAATTCGAACCAAATCTCATCTCAGTTAGTCATAATACCCAGAAAATCATGAACGATCCGTCTAAACGAAAACATTTATTCCCTCTTGCAACATTTTCCATCGTGACTGATGGATGCATTGAGAAAACACTCGTGAGAACAATTTTTATGTATTAAAACAGATCCGACGAAAGAATAATCAGACTCGCAGAATTTTGTATTAATTAAACTTGATTTGAAATAGCTCTATTCAATTTCTATAAATGAAAACACTATTAAAGTTTTCAATAAATTTAATAAATTATTAAATTGTAAATGTAGCAAAATTTAATGTTTGCATCAATTTGATAAGGTGTTATATAAAAAGGAAAACTCCAAAGAAAAAAATAAATTTCGTTCAAGCATGTAATTTCGTAAAAACATTGAAATAAAATAGGATGAAGAAAATTTTTATAAGAAAAATATGAAATTAAAAATAAATGAATTTATGGACATATGTATCTATTTATTGAAACGCAATGTAGACCCGGAAGCGAAAATTTACGGGTTTTCGTAATAGAGTCAAAAATGATAAAGTTTAGCGCAGAGTCGAGCAATTTGCCAGAGAAAAACCTCGAGAGAGAAAGAGAGAGAACACGTTGAGAAAAATGGAGACAAGGCTACGCAAAAGCATTCCCTGGGCGAATCGGCCAAGAAATTAGCCACGCTCGCGCGTAAACGCCCCTGTCTGTCCGCGTGTGAGCGTGAAAACGTTGCAGCGCTCACTCGTAAAAGATAAGAAGACAATTATCGTATTTTAGTTCGCGAAATCGCAAGCGTAAACGTCGTGCATTTTCGTCGAGACTCCTCGTGATAATTTTGATATTAGCCAGTCTATTTTAGCGAGCTCGAAGATATTGCAAAATTAAATAGCAAAATTATTAGAAGATAATAAAAACATTAAAAATGTTTTTAAAAAAATTCGAAATGTTTTTTTTTCATTCGCTCCCTAATTTTTGAGAAAAATAAAAATGGAAGAAACCCAGACCAGACATACAGAAGGCAAATAAAATAGAAAGGAAGATTTAAATAAAAAAAATAGAGGATGTAAAAAAGGGTTAACACCGAAAGACATTGTTAGGGGGTCAGAGTCGCGGGTTTGTGACGTTTCGAAGCGATAAATTAACGAGGGTTTATCGTCTAACCTGGGCCGTATGTCTGGCCCGAATCGGCCGAGCGAATTCGCCAAGAAATGTTAACGAAGAACGGCTCTCTCGACTCGCCTCGTGTACCAACCGCGGAAAAACAAGCGAGCGAGAGAGAAAGCTTCGGTAATGCGATATCCGAACCTTTCGTTGTGGAATTCTATGAAACCTCGAGAGAGTTCTCTTTTTCCAATTTAGCAAAAGCTCCGCAACACCAATAACATCCTATTATTCCCTATTTTTTAAAACTCCTTTCCTCATTACTTTTCATTATTTTTACTTTTTTTCCATAAGTTTTTTATCCACCTGACCATTTGCTTTTATTTATGTTTTCCATTCCGTAATTATACCTCTGACTTGTTTTATATAAATATTTATTTTTTTTATTTAGTTATTAATGTGTGTATTTTCGTTATTTTTAAGTCAGCAGTGAACGACGTGCCCTACGGGCGAAACCTCGCGATTCGATCCGCTAGTTCCTCGCTCATTTCTTCTCGCCGCGTCTCTATGGTTTCCATGCTGCCTACTTCGACGATGACCAATACTCGATCCTTCCCTCGCACACCCGGACTAACCCCGGGCTCTTTCCGTCGATCAAGGGTCTCGATAGGTCGTCCCTTCCAACACCTTGCCATTCCAACCAACCCACTCGTTTTTTTGAACAGTTCGAAAAATACATTTATCAAAATGGACAAAGGAACAAATGAAAATAAGTAAGATATTGTAAGCTAGTCTGAAAACATTAAAAACCGCGTTTTTATGGTTTCATATCAGTTCAATGACACCAAATGGCATTATCATCGGTATTACACACATTTGCGAAGTCTCAAGTCTGTACAACTAATGGAAATTGGTTGAATTCAACTTCCAAGATTTGTTTACTAACATAGCTAATAAAAACCGTGTTAAAAACCTAAAAAACTCGTTTTTATTTCATCAGATCGGCTTAATGGAACCAAACGGTATTGTCATCGGAATAACAAACATCTGATTTGACTTTCAAGGTTTGGTTACATACACGTAACTACAGATGAAGCTCATAAAAAGCGTGTCTACACACTAAAAACCATGTTTTTATCTCGACGGATCAATTCGATGGAATCAAATGGTATCGTCATCATCAGTGTTACACATATTTCCAAAGTTTCAAATCTATACAAGAATTGGAAGTTGGTTGAATTCGGTTTCCAAAGCTAGTTTACATCCATAGTTACCGATAAAACTAATAAAAACCCCTTAAAAACCTAATAAACTTGTTTTCATCTCATCAAATCAACTCGATAGAATCAAATAGTATTGTCGTCGGCATTACATACATTTTGCGAAGTTTAAAATCGATACAATTGGAAGTTGTTGAAGCTTACATACAGGTGAAACTAATAAAAACACGTTAAAAACATGATTTTAATGTTTTTTTTCAAATGCGTTCTTATTTAAAATGCAAAAAATGTTACCTGAGAAAAAACGTTCGAGTCATCGTTCTCGTGACGTTGCTTTGTGAAAACGATAGTGTAAGCACGATGGTGTGTGTATACATATGTGCATGGGGACACGATTAAAAAGTTGGTATACGGTGTACGGCGGAGTTAGTGAGGATCGTCGGAGAATCGTGACTTCGCCAAGGTCGTAGGTCGGCGCGTTTGCACCTTGCACACCTCTCCACCTTTCTCGCCCCGAGGATCCGAGAGAGGAGTTCGCACTCTCGGTGCTCAAAGGAACCATAATCGGATGTCCGGAATAGACTTCGTCCCGGCAACGAACCTTCCAATCAGATACATCTTTCTACCCTCCATTATTTTTTATCTTATCTCGTTCCGTACACAACCAGATTTTTAACTAATCAACAAATAAATACTGTCTTAGGCGGCTCTGACGTAAATTAAGATAAGAAAAACCGCATTTGATACGTTTTTAAAGAATTATAATTACAGAAACATGTCCGATTATTGGGTAACGTGTTTGCAGATAACGACGAACGAAAAAACAAAGATTTTATTAAGGTTTTCAGGTTTTTATTCCATTCGATTGCTTGAAAAAGGTTGGGAATGGTTCAAAATTCACGTTTTTAAAAAATTATTATAATTACAGAAACATGTCTGATTATTGGGTAACATGTTTGCAGATAACGACGAACGAAAAAACGAAGATTTCATTACGGTTTTCAGGTTTTCATTCCATTCCATTGCTTGAAAAAAGTTGGGAATGGTTCAAAATTCACCTCTGACATAAAATCTTCATTATCCTTCATTAAATTTTTGAGAATTGAATTTTTATTAAATTAATGGTGGACGAGTTTTTATGTAACTCATCGGTGAATGAAGTTTTCATGAATGATCAACATATGAAAACCTGATCTCTTTAGCAACCAAAACGAGAACGAAATGACAGTTCATTCCATTTTATTTAAAAGCTCGAAGAAAGTTCGAAAGTCCAAAATTTATTCGTCCCTAATGCGAAAGGTTGCATTACATTTTATCAGGACGATAAATAAACTGAATTGTCAATAAAGTTATACGAATTTTTGTCATGCTTATCGATCATGAAAGTCATATCGGGTATCGTTTTGGATCCGCCGTAGAGGAGCGATCGAGGAAGGAGCATACACGGATCGATACTGTTGCGATAGCGTGTTCGCGAGCTTGTGAACGATAAAAGGTATGCGGATAATAAAGTACGCTATAGATTATCCTGTTATAATAATGACGTGCGTGCGAGTGTGTTTGCACTTGGCTATGGACGATGCTACCCATGAATCCGAGAGCGAGGCGATAAATCAACGAGCTTGTGTCTCGTACCGAGGGAACCGAGTGGAGAATATCGTAAATGTCGAAACGGAGGGACGGATGGACACGCCGGGTAGAAAAGCTAGACGAAGACTGGTATATGTGAAAAATTTATTCAAAAAAAAAAACGAAAACAGATATGATAATAAATGAGAGGAAAATAGGAAAAGATAGCAAAGAGAGTGAAATACGATAAAAATATTTAGAAGGAAAAAAATGTTAAAAACAGATGGCTCAACGAATCTATAAATAATCAAATAAACAAATGACAAAAAGCTTAAAAAAAAGTACAGGGGATAGAAAATCCTCTTGTGGATCTCTCGCCTCGTTCTCCACACGTCCATAAACGTTCTCGTAGTTATGTCGTGAGTCTCAGATTCAGGTGTACGATAATCCGAGCGAGAGAACTTTACAATTTGTGTTATTGCCCGGGTAAGAGATCGACGTCGCGAGGAGACGGAGACTCGGGGATCCGTACTGTCCACCGCGCGAGTGTCATGTCAACCGAGCTATATTTATTTTCCTATTAGATTTTTATTTCTTGCCGATTCAAATTTATTTTTCTCGCAGAAATTTCTCTTCTGACGTATGCTCGAATACATTTATTTTCTAGATTTTATATTTCATTTATTACTTTCTATCATTTTTCATCTTTATTGTAAACATATTTTACTTTTTATTCGTTTGATCTTTATTTTATGGTTTCATGTTTTGATTTTTCGAGAGTCAAATTGTCACGTTCGATTTATTTTTCTTGGTTTATTTTGTGAGATCCATTTTTTATTATTAATTAAATATTTGTGACAGTTTATATATTTTAGTAGAAATTTATTTAGTTTTCTTATTCGTTATAATTATAGATTTTGCTCAAGTTCAATCGTCGGACGTGATCTATTTTTTCAGATAATTTATTCAAATCGATTTTTTAACAGTTCGATATTGTTTTCCATCTCGTTTTAATCGCTTCGGATCATATCTGTGGTCGCGCGTGCACAGGCCGTCGTCGAACTGGTCCGCGGAGCCGGCGGTGATCAAAGAACCGCGGGCGAACGTCGGAAATACAAGAGACGTACTTGTCGGCGGATGAGGAGCGTCGACAGCTCGTCCACGTGAACTTTTGTCCGTTTCTTTCGCGGAGGAAACTCCTGCCAACATTTTGATGAAAAAAAATCAAGAGCAGAGATCCGAGGAGATTTTAATTTTAATAAAAAAATAATGAGTAACAACGAGTAGAAATAAAACAAAAATAATTAAAATAAAAAAACCGACAGTCGTAGGCCCGTGGTCGATGTGGAGTTTCGGCGGTCCCACAAGTTAAGCTGCATTAGGCGCGGCCAATACTTGGATGGGTGACCGC